>PVKE010043115.1:0-13491 GCA_004027555.1 Craseonycteris thonglongyai | reverse complement strand
CCAGTTAGAACAGTAAGGGGATACACACATGTGTATCTTACCCTTGGCAATTCTCTGGCTCTTTTTATTTTGTTTCTTTTGTATAATAAAGTACTGATTAAGAACTCCATTTATTTTGTGGAGCTTTATTCTGAAAACAAACACACACACATATGCACATGCATGCACACACACACACTTTAAGAAGAGAAGGCTGCACACAGGGGAAGAGAATGAGAGGCTGGGCAAGAACAACCTTATGCCACATTATGTCACAGAGACCAGCAGCTCACACAGGAGGGCCAAGTTCTACTTATCTCAAAGCAAAATCTATAATAAACTCAGCAGACCTTCTGTGATAAAGAACTCTTTTCATAAACAGAGTTTAGAGTGACACTATCCAGTAATTGTGACAAGGAGCCCAATGTGGCTACAGAGCACAGACATGGGCCAGTCTGAACTGAGATATTCTGAGGCAGAGAGGGCACTGGATTTCAAAGACTTAGTATAAGAAATGAATGTCAAATATCTCAGTAATAATTCTTTTCTGTTACCTCATTTTTTATTGAATGACGTCGGTTAGTAAAAATCACATAGGTTCCAGGTATACAATTCTACAGTACTTCGCATGTCTTACAATATGTGTTCACCACCCAAAATCGGTTTTCTTTCCATCACCATATATTGAGCTCCCCCTCCCTCATTTATCACCCCCCTCCTCCCCCTACCCTCAGGCAACCACTAAACTATTGACTAGGTGCATGAAGTTTTGAACTTGAGATCATCATGCTAAGCGAAATAAGCCAGACAAAAAACAGCTAAGCATCATATGACTTCACTCATATGGGAATATAAAATTGAAAGCAACAAAGAAACAAAGTGTCTGTAATAACTTCTAACAGTGATAATACTAAAATGATAAGATTCTGGATATGCTGGGTTAGAGATATTATTAATATTAATTTCACTTATTGTTACTCTTTACTGTTGTAGCAGCTAGAAAATTAAAAATTTCACATGTGGCTCTCTTTATATCTGTTGGACAGACTACTCTAGAAATATCTCTGGTCTAGAATTCAGGCTTTGCCACTAATGTGTGATGTGATCTTGGACTGATCATTTATTCTGAAAAATTGAAGTCAATAATATCAGACCATTATTTTGGAGAAATAAAACAACTGAACACTAAGTGCTTAGCACAGTGTGTGGCACACAGCCTTAAACAGACACCTGCTATAGGTTCGTACTGACCATCAAAGTGTGAGACATCTGAACTACCTTATTCTGTAGGACACAGTGAAATTCCTTGTGATACAAGTTAAAAAACTTGACAAACTTCTTTTTCTCCCTAATCAAGAATTCAAGTCCAACCAGATGGCTGACTATATACCAGAACCCTCTCTCCATGGTGCTCTGAGCTACTATCAACAGACTCCAGGATCATATCATGTAGCCATTCGTTTTCTTCCCTACAAATAATCATGATGATCAAGGAGGGTGAGGAGAAGAGTTGCAGGGTGTGAGAGAGGCTAGTCTCTTTTGTTTTATGATCCAGAGTAAGTTTCCTCCTCTTTCCATCCTCCCATCACCTGAAGGATTTGCCAAACAAGTCCATCATGTTAAATGAGCATGGAGAAGAATGACAGGGGATGCAGCTGAGCGTACAGAATAACCCTGCACATGCACTTGATAAACACACTTGTCAGGGACCCTCCTGCTTCTCCTAACCAACTGCACAAAGTCATGACAGGTGCTCTGCCGAAAGTAATGATCATGCACGTTGTCTCAGAGCTCCCGCTGTTCTTATTCAGAATCTTGTAAATCAAGGTTAAGCTGATGAAGTCGATTAATTTTTCCTCCTGCTTTCATACTTTGAGTTGCCTATTTTTGTACAGAGAAAAGAATTCATCCTTTCTTCCGCAGCACTCCCCAAGCATTCACAGACGTGCAGTTGGGGTAAGAACTGAACAGCCTACTCCAGAGCAATTAATTAACAGTGTGGCTGGTTCCCTGTAGCCTTTTCTCTCTACTGATCTCTAACGTATTCACTGAGAGCAGTCAAAGTGGGGCCTGCTTTAAAGCAGCTCTTGCCCATGGAAAGAAGTGGGGTGCTGGGAATTTGGAACTCTATATGATGAGTCTAGCCTGCGTCTCAGTTCATACATTTCAACTGTGCTCACTGTAACTCTGAAAACACCCATGTGCTTGCCTTTCCTGAAACCTAACTTTCCCCTGAAGATATGGCTTCCCTTGCAGACTTCTCATGGTGTGGTTGTTTCTCTTCCCCCACCACGAATTTCAGAGTTAGAGGTTGAAGTTTCTTTCATAGAGCTGGCCCATGAGCCATCAGGGCTCTCATTCCTTCTACTCTTCCTTTCCAAAGCCTACATCCTTCCCTCCAACATAGCTGATGGTTATGAGTGCCTTTCTCTGTGCCTGAACCCAGGTGGCTTGAGAAACAATACACAGGGCAGAAGGGTGCCATAAATTCATGACCAGTAAATGCAAGTAAGCCTGTAATCTACCCTGACTTCCTCAGTTACCCAGTCCTTCCATTTACACAGTAACTTTTGCAAACTTTCACCCTTGGCCTCAAACCTTGGACCACCTTCCCTCCCACTAGCAGATGGTCTCATTTCTTATACACAGAGAAAACAAAAGTGTTCAGACAAGAAATTCCCCATCTTCTACCTACCAAACGACAAGTCTACCTACAAGATTCAGCAGAAGTAACACCCTTTATAAAGTCTGACAGCTCATTAAAAAGGGGTGTTACTTCTGCCAGACCCCATATATCTGTACAGAACCATAATCTTTCCTTTGGGTACAGCAGAAAGACTGGCTCTACTTAAGATCAATCACCTTTTCTTGAATTGGTTCCAGGCATCTCACTCTCTTAGGAGGTTTACCATATACCACATCCATTCTCTCCCATATATCTCATCTTCTCCCTTCCCATTGGATCCTATCCATTAGCCTTCAACCTTACATAAATATAGGCCACTTTAAAAAAGAAAACAAACCACATCCCACTGTAGTCATCATTCTCTCTCTCATAGTTGTTATTGCCCAAGTTCCGAGAAGTGCTATATGGTCTTGCTGTTTTACATTTAGTAACCTTCCACTCCCGTTCTGGCTGACTATGCTCTAGCTCCTGCCTCATCAGCCCACCTCCCTACCCTTGTGAGGCCCTCAGTGACCTGGGCAATGCTACATCAAAAGGAGAATTTCTGACCCTCTTCTTTCTTCATCTCTTAGCAGAATCTGACAATGTCAATGAAACTCTCCACAAAACAGTCTCAGCCTTTTTATCTGTATCCAACTCTTCTAGCTTTCAACTTAGATCCCTCACCACATTAGCTTTATTTCCTTAGCTGGATTAATTATCTGCTATCCAGCTATTCAATAGTGATTTTCCTCAAGGTTCTTGCTAAGGACTTCTTTTCACTCCTCTTTTTTTCTAGGTGATCTCATTCCAACACAGATCAGTTATTACCTACATGCAAATTATTTACAGATTCATATCTTCTGCCCAGAATGCTCTTCTGAACTCTACAAGACTTAACCAAATCCAACTTTATGTCATCATTTCCCTGTCACAGAAGTACCTCAAGTTCACTGTGATTAAAACAAACCAAAAGCCTCCCAAATAAATCCTCTTCTTCTATCACACCATGATCTATTTTATGGCACACACCATAAACTTAGGTGTTCCCATTGAAAATCTGATTTTCCTCTCTCCCTCTCTCATACCCAAGCTACTACCAGCCCTACAAGTTCCAACCCTCTCGCTCTAGGGTTCTCCCCAGTCTTTATCTCAACTGCCAGTCTTACTCATTGCCTCACTCCTGTGTTGTAACCTGCACTCCTAACTTTCTTTCTTGAGTTTAAACCCCTCTTTCCAGTCTCTGACCAAATCATATGACCTGGTAAAACTTGTTTGAAATAAAAAACAAAACTTTTTCACACTGATATCAGATTATATTATAAATTGTCATACTCCCTGACTTCAAATTACATTAACAAAGTGATAATAGTCAAAACCGGATGGTGTGAACAGACACATAAACCAATGGAATATGATTGAGAACCCAGAAATAAACCCACAAATATATGTGTAGATAATTTTTGCCAACTTAGCCAAAATATACAATGGAGAAAAAAAACCTCTTCAATAAATTGTGCTAGGAAAACTGAAAAGCCACATGCAAAAAAAAGAAAAAAGAAAAAAGAAAAAAAGAAAAAGTAAAAGATACGAGACTGTTGTCAGTCACCATAAACAAAACTGAATAAAAAACTTAAATATAAGACCTGAAACACTAAAATGCATAGGAAAAAGCATAGGTACTAAGCTTATGCACATTGATATTTGAGAGGATTTTCTAAATTGAACCTCAAAGTCAAAGAAAGTAAAATAAAAAACAGATGAGTGGGACTAATCAAACAAAAAAGCTTCTGTACAGCAAATGAAACCATCAGCAAAACAAAAAGGCAACCAATCGAATGGGACAAGATATTTGCAAATAACACCTCCAGGAAGGGGCTAATGTCCAAAATATATAAAGAACTCATACAGCTCAATAAGAAAAACAAACTATCCAATTAAAAAATGGATAGAGGACATGAACAGACACTTCTCCTGAGAAGACATAAAACCAGCCAGCAGATATACGAAAAAAAGGTTCCACTTCACTAGTGATTAGGGAAATGCAAATCAAAATGACAATGAGATAGCACCTCATACCTGCTAGAATGGCTACTTTCCACAAGATAAAGAACAAGTACTGGAGAAGCTGTGCAGAAGGAACCCTCATACACTGCTGGTGGGAATGTAAACTGGTACAACCACTATGGAAGGCTGTATGGAGTTCCTCAAAAACTAAGAATAGAATTACCATATGACCCAGCAGTCCCTCTTCTTGGTACCTATCCTCCAAATCTGAAAACATTTAGCCTTAAAGTTTTATGTACCTCAATGTTTAGTGCAGCATTATTCATGGTGGCCAAGACATGAAAACAATGAAAATGTCCTTCAATAAATGACTGTATAAAGAAGATGTGGTACATCTATACAATGGAATATTACCTGGCCATAAAAAAGGTAAAATACTGCCGTTTGGGACAACATAGATGGATCTTCAGATTATCATGCTAAGCAAAATACGACAGAAAAAATTGAGAGCCATATGATTTCACTCAAATGTAGGATATAAAGCTAAAAGCAACAAATGAACAAGACTAACAAAAACTCAGACACACACAACAGTTTAGTGGGTACCAGCAGGTAAAGGGGGAGAGGGAAGGTAGAAAATGGCAATAGGGACCAAATACATGGAGGAAATCTGAATTTAGATGAACACAATGCAATATACAGATGATGGATTATAAAACTGTACTCTTAAAACCTATCTAATTTGTTAAGCTAATGTTACCCCAATAAATTTAACTAAAAAAAACAAAAAAGGAAAATATTAAAAAATAAATTGCTTGTGGAAGTAGGCCAGCTTTATATATGGGTAAAATTAAACTTCATACTCTCTTTTGCCTGTCTGACTCAAGCCTGGGATTTAGGCTCAAAACACTTTTTTTTTTTTTCCAACATAGTTTTTAACTATTAAACTAACAGAAGAATAAATAACTTCAGAGCCTTTGACTACTTATAAAGTAAGCTGTGTTTTCCCAGTATATTAGATTTAATTAGATAAGTTAAATCTAACCTTCAGAATGTTAATTACATTAAGTAAAGTTTCACTAATTTTATTTAATATGTTATCATCAAGGGGCCCAGCTCCATATAATTATATGGGAAGGCAAGCTCTGGTCCCACTTCAAATTCAGCCAGGCTTTTCGTATTATTATAGCAGTCTGTATTAGCATTCTCAAACTCATTATTTAACTACGAGGTCAACACCTGTCTCAGAGTTTAATAACGAATTTCATTAATTTCATAACTTTCTTTTTTTTTTTCTCTCACTATAGTCATTTGGATATATATGGTTTAAATCAAATAAATTTACCATAGAAAAACCAAAGCCAATTGAATGCTGGTTCCAGTTTTTATGTCTAAATTAAAATTTTCAATCTTTTTAGCTAAGTGTTGTCAGACAAGTTACATAATTGTCTTAAACCTCATTTTCCTCATTCGTACAGGGGCAGGTCATAAGCCTGGTCTGTGGGAAGCCTCTCCTATTACCTCTCAGGTAAATTCTCAGGGCAAACTGCTGACTTTGCTATTCCTTAACACTTACATGTTTCCGTGATCTGTGGCCATGTGTATGTGCCTGCTCCCTCCTGGTACTAAAGTTTGTCTGGGGCAGTCCTGTTGATGCCTATTTGTCACAGAGTTCTTAATTATTTAGCAGTTATTCTAGAAAACAAAAATCCTTACTTGGCCAATAAATTATACGGTCATGGATCAACATGTGGTCTCTGGAGCCAGACTGCCTGCATTCACATCTGCTACTGTGTTGCCAAGACAAGCTAAGTTAGTTCAGTGGAAGCTTTCTCAGTGGAAGCTTTCTCAGCTGTAAAATGAAAAGCACCCTTCTTGTGAAGGTTGCATCAGTTAATGTATAATGTCGTTTGAACAGCACCTATCAAGCCCTTGGTCACTTCTGACTAATCTAAGTATCAGATGCATGATCTTGGCCAGGCTGCTGAGTATCTCTGGGCTTCACTTTAGTCACCTGCAAATGGGGATAGAATACCAAGCTCACAGTGTTATTGTGAGGCTCAGCTACACGGCTCTAATCTCTTCAGTGCATTGGAAAGCACTATACAAATTTAAGCCTTTATCGTTTCAACTGACAACATGTGATGAATAAATTATTTCTCATCAAACATTAAATAGATAATACCTCACTTCGCTATACTGTGAATAATGGTGTCACAAATTTTATAAAGCAACTTTGTAAGCCAAGCTTGTCCAACCTGTGGTCCGCGGGCCTCAAGCGGCCCAGGATGGCTTTGAATGCAGCCTAATACAGATTCATAAACTTTCTTAAAACCTTATGAGATTATTTTTTATTATTTTTTTATTTTTTAGTTCATCAGTTATCGTTAGTGTTAGTGTATTTTATGTGTGGCCCAAGACAACTCTTTTTCTTCCAATGTGGCCCAGGGAAGCCATAAGGTTGGACACCCCTATATGTGAGCCATACTTCCAAGAGTATCTTCTTTTTTAAATGAAAAAGTAGAGACTCTGAAAGCCAAATCAGTAAAACTCAATAAATTTAAAATTTCATAAAATGTCTTATTCTTCATTTCTATTTTTCATAAATATAAAATGGTTACTATGAAATTAATTTACATTGGGTACTTTTTGGCAACTCTTCTCTCAGTACAATTGTGCTGTACATTATTTTTGTTACCATCCAGAGTAAAATTCTGCTCTATAAAGTCAAAGTTCTCTCTGGGATCACAACTCACACGGTGGGCTTGCTAGATTTTTTGAGCGCCACTCTGCCTCCTATATGTAGTCAATTAGAAGGTTGAAGTCCTACAAAATCCTGGTACTAGAACCTACACACAGTGCCTATACTCTGTTTCATGAGCATTTAGCCTTTCTCTGAGGAAGCCCCTCTGATTCTCCACACAAAATCCAAGTGTGTGTGGCTACAGAGGCCAGCAGCTATGTCTGCATTACATTTACAAGAGACAGATTTGTTTTTAAGAGGTGAAGAGTTGGGGGTAATAATCAAGACCTCCCAATTTTCATGGCCAGAAATGAGAAGGCACGCGTTCTGCTGATAAACAAAATAGCCCTTCCATCACCAACATTGTATGTTGCTAGGAAACAAATTGAAAGCATTTTCCCAGATGGCTTTTATGTAAATAAAAGTTAGCAACCTGCCCCACAATTCTGGAATCAAAGATTTCCTCCCCTCATTTCACCCATAAAATACTCAACAAAAAGCCTAATTCCTCTCTAATTTCTAACCTTGCCAAGTACTACAAGTGGCACAGCATGGCACACAGCTTCTTGTGATATTTGATCGTGGCACACGAACCAACCCACAAGAAAGGATGGGTAACTTTACACTATTAGCACTGTGAAAAAGCTCCTCAAATATAAATTAGGTAGGATTTTTTTTCTGTTGTTTTGTTAACTGGAGATTTTTGTTTTGCGTTTTTTTCATTTCCCCTGGTTCTGATATTTTTCCCACTCAAGTACTATTCTAGTTTGAACTTTTGCTTCTTTCTTTTCCCCAGAGTGGCTAGAATGTATTTCTGGGAATCTTAATTCATTTCACAAACATAGTTTTTTTTCCACACTTGTTTGCTTTCTTTTTCTGTTTTGTAATGATCTCTTCCTTTTGTTGCCAGTTTTATCCCTTTCCTTTGATTCCCACTTCAAATACAGGAGAAGAAATTACATAAATAAAACAAAGAGCCAAAATGAATAAGCTAAAGAAAAGCACTAACAGACTATATTCTGAAACAATCTCTATTCAATCAGAAATTCTACCACCAATGGACTAAAATGCCAGATCTCAAAAATGTCTAACACATTCTACCAAGCAAAATTGGTAAATATCCATTAAAGATAGTTTTTTTTTCACTTAAAGTCTTGAAAACTAATAGTAAATACTGTAGAATATACTACACAATTTTCATCTTTCAAATGCTCTTTCCCTGAATAGAAAGTGCATATTTTTCAATAGATTGAAATTATAGTCCCAATCTTTTTCCTACCCCTTCTCTGTTTGCCACTATTTTACCATTTCTAAATATTTCTCATCCTTCAAGCCTCAGATGAGATATTAGCTCCTTTCCATACCTCCCTGATGTCCAAGTTGGGCTAAAAACTCTATACTTAGGTTTCCACAGTACAGTACCTGGTTCAAACAGTGTTCTCCAACCCCACACCCACGGGCCAGCTAACTTCTTGTTATTCAATGAGCCTCAGCTTAGGGGTCATTTTTTCCCAGGACCCTTTCCCTGAACCATTAAACACTCCTATGGCTTCCCTTATCTTTCTAATCTTGGTATCACAGTACACTGTATCAAATGACTTTTACTTGTTTGAATTCCCCATGTAACTATGTTGTGTGAGAGCCATGAATATTCTTCATTATCTCCACTAAATCCCTGAAACATTGCCTGGCCCTATGGTGGGAGATCAAAAAGTATCCACAGAATATTTAAATCAATGACTAAATACTAAATTTGTTGGAACGAAAACTGCACTAACGTTCTCATTTCAGTTTTATGAATGACAGAAAAAGAAGAGACAAAAATGGAGACCTTACTTCTCACTGAATTCATTTTAGTAACACCCTTTTGGAAGTTCCATCATCTGGTTGAAATCATCCAATTATTTTATCATATAAATAATAACAAAGTTTTCGCAGGAATGATTGTTTTTGGCTGAGTATAAAGTGGCTAAATTTATCAGTCTTTCCTAAATTTCACAAATGGCACTACATTTAAAACTTATTTAGAATTTTATTTTTTTATAGTTGTTTTTCTAGCCATCTATTCAAATTTACTGGTGCTCTGGAAATTTCTTATTGTACTCACCTTCTTAAAACTCCCTTTGCTATGACCCTGGCTCAGTTCTATTAAGAGTCAATTCAGTGATCAACTCATACTATATATTATGATATAAACTCCTTTATAGAAAAGACCAAGTTCTATTTGCCTATCTCTCCTAAATTACACTGTTCCTGGAACACAGAAAACACCCAATGTTAAATTAATGAGAATCTGTGTTACAATGAACACCAGAACACAGCACACCAGAACTCGAATAACTATGAACCAATGCAGAAGAATCCATTACTCTACAAAAAGCAACAGGTTCTTTTTATAACATGATAACACTGAGATTTCACTGTCTGTGTTTGCTTACTGGCCTTTCTATCTTTCAGTGCTAACCCTTCAATCGTCTTACTTTATATTCTCATTTGCAGGGACTTCGGGCAGCTGCACAGTAATCATGCCATCCAAGTTGGTCTTGCCGATGAAGGCAGGCTTGGTGCGCAGCACATCCGGCGCGGTCTTTGCTGTCACCCTGTGCTGCAGCCCGCCCGCACTGTTGCCACGATTCGTCAGCACGAATGAATATGACTTCTCGGGCTTCAGGTTGACGATTAACTTCTGTGTAGCTCGGCCATCTACTTCTTCCATCATTTTCCCATCGTCGTAAAGGATCTAGAGAGACAACCAATCACAGCTTACGTTATCAGAGAGGCAACATGTATTTTCTAAACTAATGGGTGCATCTGCTTAGAAAATGAACATCAGGTCAATTCTAATTTCCGGCAATTCCTTAGCCTGTAAGGGTTCATAAACCCTAGAGACTGCATCATTTTTTATTTCAGTTCTTACTGTATAATGATATAATGTTTCCAACTCTAGCAAAAACACAAGAAAAAATGCAGAGTAACTTGTCAAGATGTGACTTGTTTCAGTTGTACGTGACAGAAGTGCTTTCAGTTTCCAGCGTCTTATCCATATCACTTTTCCTAAATGTTTTCATTCCTGTTCCTAAATATACTTCAACTTCCAAAAATGTTTCTCTACTGTTTATTTCATAGATCTGTACTTCTTACTAGCATCTCTCAGTGTCTTTTAATGGAGTTTAAATCCTCAACTAGAGTTTAAAATGGGCAAAGAATTCAGGCTAGTAAATGCTTGAAGTTCCAGGAGACTGCATTATATATATGTAGAAACTATACAAATCTCATTTTCTGGTAGAAAAACAAAAACCCTAGTTCAGATGTACAAAGTTCAACTTGAAAATACTCGGTGACCTTGAAGTGCTGCCAGCACTTGTTTTGAGCTCCTGTCTTCTTGTTAGAGTGGAAAGGTCACACTGCCAAAGCCAGACTCAGTCTGCTATATGAAAACCACGGATGAAGCTAGCAAGTACGTGTGGCCGAATCAAAGCCCATTGGTATGTGCTGTGACTAACTTCCCCAGGGGAACCACCCCTGCCAGTTTCACCTGGGACTTCTTCCACATTAGTAAACAACTTACTTTGAAAGGCATGGCAGAATTATAATTCTCTGGAATCTCCCAAGACAAGAGCACTGAAGTCTTCATTACTGCTTTGACATGAAAATTTTTTGCAAACACTGCTGGAAAAGGAAAAACAGTGTATTTAAACTACTCCTAGAAACCATGACCTGTCCTTTTCCACCATGGATGGTAGGGCTTACGCTAGATGCTGTCTACTTCGACCAGAGAGAGAAGTGTGATTTGCCTACCTGTTTAGAGCATCATTTAAATACCTCATTCTCATAAAGATCTCTCCTTTCTCTCCATTTCAGTCAACTATATTGTGCTTTCCTTACCTGAGGGCATTGGGGTGCTGTCAGCCAGACCTGCTTGGCATTGTATAACTGAAATCTAAGGCATCCAAACATATTAAAATTTAGATACTTTACCTTTTTGCTGAACCTATTAATATGAATGGGCTGAGCAGTTATTTATAGCTTCAACATACTGAATTCCCAAAGACCGACATTCCTTTAAAGGAGGAAGGCCAGAAGCAGACAAATCCTACCTTGATCCACAGGCAGTGTCCTGAACTGGACACTGGGACTATATGGCCCGGGCCCTTTGCTCGTGTGAGCACGTACTTTTACATCATATGTGGTATCTGGTTTTAAGCCACTGAGTGTCATAGTGGTGTCAGCTGGAAAAATGAGCTGCTCCATTGGAAAAAGCGGGATGTTGATATCCCTGTACAGAAGGGTGTACTTGGTGATAACGCCATTTCTCTCTGCCAGGACAGGTGGCTGCCACGACAACTGGACAGAGGTTGACGTGGTGCCTTCCGAGTGGAGGTTTTGAGGGAATCCAGTGGGGGCTTCTTCCGGAACGGAAATCTCCTTCACCATCTCCTCCCCAAAGCCCACTTTGTTTCTGGCTGAGAGCCTGAAGACATATGACGCTCCTTTGTGGATGTCTGTTGCTGTGAAGTGATCTTCCTTGTCAGAGAATTCAAGAGTGGTGAGCAGCTCCATGTCCTTCCGGCCAAATTTGAGGCGGTAGCCCTGAAGAGGTCCAAATGTGTCCACAGGGGGGTGCCACTGGATGAGAGCAGTGTTCATCTGAGTGTGGTTAATCAGGAGCCGTGGTTTTCCTGGAACTGGAGCACACGAGACGGAGTGGTCAGACCCACCCATGTGGGTGCTCGCAATGTATCTATCACTGCGGAATGGGAAAACCAGTCCACAGCCATTCCCATTTCTCTATTTAAAAGAAAGCTGAGGCTTGGCCTATATACCTTTGTGGAAATTTGCTCCTTTTCACACTCTGTTAAGGGAGGCTGAGATACTACCATTTCAGAATGAATACAAAATAGAAATTACTGAAATAATAATTTAAGAAACATTTTTTTAACATCTTTACGTTTCAAACCTTTACGCAGAAAGGTTCACACCAAACAGAAATGAAGCCAAGTAAAGATTAGCCAGTTAGATACAGCTAATAACAGTAATCATAACATATTTATTGGGTGCATGGAATGTATTAGGCACTGTGCTAAGAGCATTACATGTAGTTTCTCATTTGATTTATGTTCCTCACCCCTCACTGCATGATCTGATTACTTATTATCTCCATTTAGTTTCATAAGAAAATGAAACCCAGAGAGATAGGACACTGCAAGGTCAGATGTATAATAAGTGAAAAAGCTGTAACACAAACCCAGCTCTATCTGAATCCATAGCTCAAACACCTACCGGTAGCTAAATTGTTTTGCTGTCTAAAATATTTTTTTTAGTAGCTCAAAATAACATTTTTTTGCCTTACTATGGATCTGATTTGTACTTTTTATCTATACCACACCAGCTATCCTCACACCAGCTTTCCTTATCAAGTTCTTCATCTGTAAAATGGAAATTATATTATATTAAAACCTACCCCATATTATTGTTGTGTCTATTAAATGAGAAAATGCATGTAAGTCTTAGCACAAGTTTTAGATTTTATTAATATTCATCATAATTATTAATAATCTGAATATTAAGCTTTCATAGTCAGGGGCTTGTTTCCTGCAAGTACATAATTTATTTGTTTTCACATGCAATAAGATATGTGAAGAGTTCAGATCTATTCATGAGATGGATTGCTACACTGTCATTATTTGTTTTTTTTAATGGAGAGCAGTTAGGTATTCCTGGAATCCACAGAGATGGAGAGTAGTAAATAGCAGAGAGCCAGAAGTTTCTTTGGAAATAGTCCAAAGATGGGGGAGGATGAAGGGTATCACCAGTATCAAAAACTAAGCCAAGTTCATAAAAAGGGGAAGAAAGATGATAGAAAGAAAGGAAAGCTTATAGTAATAGGAGACAAATAATGAAAAAGAAAAACTATCATGGGGATGTAATAAAAACAAGACAAGCAAACAACAGAAAAACTAGAAAAATGACAAGGCAATACATAGAATATTAACCTCAGAAATGACCTAGTTAATCTGTTCATTTATATACTTTAGAAATCTAGAACCTCAGTGGTGGTACTTTGTGCAAGAATACATTGTTTCCAACTTTCACCAAT
>PVKE010043114.1:0-13488 GCA_004027555.1 Craseonycteris thonglongyai | reverse complement strand
ATGTATTGTCTGGGTGGGCGGAGATCACAGTGTCAGGCTGTCAGAATTCTAGGAATTTATGACCTTGGCAAATTCCCAGAATGCATTAAACTATTGCTAGAAAGTTTTGTCTTCTACAATCGCTTCAAAGTCCATGGTACACGGAATTCCACCCCAGACATTGCGAGCGATCGACGATCGACCAAAATTGGCCTCGCGAATTCCACCCCAGACATTGCGAGTGATCGACGATCGACCAAAATTGGCCTCGCGATTGACCAGTCAACCGCGATCGACTTGTTGGCCACCCCTGCTATAATCAATCATACTAGAACTATTTAATTTCCAGGTTTTAGAATAATTTAGAAGCTGATGAGTAGAGTGCATGCTCCATGATGTTTCCTCCTAAGCCCCCCAAAATTTCCTCTCTGTAATGGTTAACCACAACTACACAATAAGAAAGTTGATGCTCTTGTCCCACCATTCTGAGATGGCAAAAGACCTAATCCACCAAGCACTTCTTGGACTTAAAGAATGAGTAGATCCTAAAGTAAGTATTCTAAAAGATTTTCCCCACCATATTTCTTCTTATACTGGTAGTTTGTTGATTTGCTCTCAGATCATTCCTTTGCAAACAATTCTCCAGTTTTCCTTGCCTATTGTTTTATGACTTAGTTCAAAAAATAGAAGAAACTGGCAAGAGACTGAGAATTGGGAGAAAGAGAAAGTGCTTGGGTATGCCTGTTCTCCATCTCATGCATACACCCTCTCTGATTTAAGTGACCTCTCCATCTCCAGGAGAAAGTACAACTTCTCAATGTCCCTACTCCTGCCAGGAAGCACTTTTGGTGAATCTCATCCTACCGGGTAGTTCTGGCTCTAGGCTCTAGTGATACCAACTCCTCCCCTGCTTTTCCACCTCAGGCTGTAGTAGCATTTTCCTTCTGTTATTAATTCCTATGTTGCTTTAGCATCCCATTTGGCTTTTGAACTCTTCCAACACCATTTAAAATCATGCCTTGTATTCTGTATTTCGGATGCATGACATGGAATGGGCTCCATTTTCCAGACAGGTGTACAACTAGTACAATGTGCCTTACTTTGGTCTCAAGACTTCTATTTTCTTATACCTGTGATATTATTATAGTCAATATTTTGTGATTTTTTTCTTAATGTCAGCTCATTATTTGATATCAAAGACAGTTCACTAAGCTTTCTTCACTATTTCTACCTACAGAGTTGAAAGTCATTATCATAAGTAACAGCGGTATTAATAAACTTATCAGCCATCTTAAAGAATTCAAAGCCAATAAGAGTTTGGGGTGGAAAATTATAAAGTATTGCTACTTAAATATTTATCAAAGGGCTAGTATGTTTTTAAGAAAGACTAAATTATTCTGATTAAACAAAAGGGCTGGAAAGAGATTCATCTTAGTAATAATAATTGCTTTGAATAATTAAACACTTTAATTGTACAAATCATTTTGGTAGTCATTACCTTTACAATATTCAAAACAGACCTGGGAATAAGATAACACTATCGACTTTCCTATTTTAAAGATCCTGATACAAATAAAATGAAGAACTTGTTCAAGTCATATTGATAGTGACAAACACAAGATGAGAAACTGGTTTCCCAATTCCAGGCCAAATTTCTGTCTTAACCCTATTGCTACCTACTAGTAGAAAACACATGTAAGTATTGTGAAAAGAGTCTGAAAAGGTAGTGTGCTACATGGTGAGGCAAAGAGTAACTTTGGATTTAGGAGGCTCTTGGAGATATGATTAAATGTAAGTGTGTCATCGGAGGTTACCCATTTTGCAGTACTTCACAAAATTAGGAATAACAATGAATGGTCTGCTACTACATTCCACTCACTATAACAAGAGCCTTCTACCTACCCCTCTTGCAATTACAATAAGCTAAACAGCCATGATGTTTTTGTAAATGCAGATGAACTTCCACTAGCACAATGATTACCAGAATACAAGATGACCAATTACATGGTGTTTATAACCAAAGACAACTGTACTTGACATTCAGGACTAAATGATGCCAAATGAAATCATCTTAGGAAATTTACTAAAGATCTGAATGAATAGGAGGAGAAAACTAAATAATAAACAATTTACAAATATATGAGATAAAAGAAGAACAGCATTGGTATCAGTATTTAGAGATACAGAAAATGAAAATCCTATTGAAGAAGAATAGAAACATATTTGTTACTTTTCTATTTAAAAAGTTATTTTCACAATTGATCTAATATATACTTCATAGGGACCCAGTGAGGTAAAATAAATAGGCATTAATTACCCCCACTTTACTAATGTGAAAATACCTGAATCTTAAAAAGGTCTCATGATTCACTGAAGGTAGCACAGCTAATGCATGACAAAGCTGGCACTTAATGGTAGATGTCACCTTCTTTGGTTTCCAAGGAAGTCAGACTTCAGAAATGGTTTGTATATCAAAATAAAATAAAAAGAAAGTAAACTAAGGAGGAAGAGAAGAAGGATGAGGAGGAGGAAGACAATAATGAAGGTGTCTTGGAACAAATTTTAAAACAAGGAACTGACAAGTGGACAGGGGAACAGATATTTGGTGAAGGGTACTGGACTAGCCATTAGGACATAAGGAAAAATTATCTGAGGAGGTGTCATGAATAAAATGACATAAAATGATCATTATTGACTATTAGTACACTGAAGTTGAAATATCCTCTAGAGACATATCCTCTTCCTCTTTCTCTGACGACCAAATATACTAAGTTATAGGCCAAGCTTGTCCAGCCTGTGGCCCATGGGCCACACGCAGCTCAGGACAGCTTTGAATGTGACTCAACACAAATTCATAAACTTTCTTTTTATTTTTTCAGCAACTTGCATTTTATTTTATTTTATTTCCTTTTCTTTTTTTATTTATTTTTTGTTAAATTTATTGAGGTAACATTGGTTGGAAACAACTATATAGTTTCCAGGTCTACAACTCTACATTACATCATCTATGTATTGTATTATGTGCTCACTACCCAGAATCAGCTCTCCTTCCATCACCATATATCTGGTGCCCACTCCCAACTCCCTCCCACACACAAACTCTCCCTCCCCCCTCTTCCCTTACACTCAGGGAACCACCAAACTATTGAGTGTGTCCATAAGTTTTTGTTTCCTTTTTACTTTCAGTTTTATATTCCACCTATAAGTGAGGTCATATGTTTCCTGATTCTTTTAGTCTGACTTATTTCGCTTAAAAGATGCTTTCAAGGTCCATCCATGTTATCATAAATGACTTGTATTTCATCTTTTCTAACCACTGAGTAGAGTTGCATTGTGTAGACGACTGGATAAAAAAGTTGTGATACATTTACATAAACTTTGATATTTTGCAAATCTTTTTTTTTAGCTCACCAACTATCATTAGTGTTAGTATATTTAGGTGTGGCCCAAGATAATACTTCTTCTTCCAGTGTGGCCCAGGGAAGCCAAAAGCTTGCACAACCCTGTTATAAACAACGAGACAATAAAGGCTAGGATTTTTTTTTTTTTTTTTTTTTTGCTGTGTGCCCTGAAGCTAGAATATAATTTGTGTATCATAGGTATTCAGAAAATGCCTAAATAAAAAATAAATTTTTCAAACTACCTTATTGATTCTATTTTCTAAGCTGGTGCTTTACGTATTACAAATTTTTTTATGTTAATATATATTATATACTAAATTTTTATATATATTAGTCACTGTTTCCCAAATGTTCATGGAGAGTGTGGACCTTGCTTTAATATTCCTTTGCACAAACTAGTATATATAAAGTCACCATGTAGAAATACATTTAAGAAAAGTCAATAGAAGAAGGGAAACCATTTTGTTTTTGCTGATTTTTCATTTATCATTATAATAGCATTGGCAAAAAGTAATGTCAGTTTGAGAACAATAAAAAAACAACTAACAATGGAAAGAATGCTCAGGTAATAAATAGTCTTTATAGTAGTAGCACATATGTTCATTTTCATTTATATTGTTTCATACATGGTAAATCACTGAATTCTCCTCAGATCAGAATTATAAAATCTATTTTGGTTGACCACTAAAAAGTAATTTAAGTTTCGGTACTGACTGTATCAATTTAAATGGAATACCTAGATAAGAGCTCTTATAATATAATTACTTCTAGTTAGCTAAAAGACACTCAAAATACACTCCCCACCTCCATCTCCATATTTCACACTGCTATAGTAATGTTACCTTACCATGGCCATTTATAAAATGTTTCTTCGGATAAAGTGCTGGGGATTCTTGTTTGAAAATCCATGTTTCTTGAGTTAAGCCTGCTTTTAGAGGACTGTTATCTCCCGGTATCACCTTTTCAAGCCCCTTCTTCAGTGTCTCCACGCACAGAAACTAAACAGGACAACTAATTATAGTTATTTTAGTGTCTGGATCTCCTTCCTCTCTATACTTCTATCTAGAACAAATTAACTTCCCAACAGCTTACTGCCTTTTTAGTCATATGATCTTTCCCAGACAAAACTGCCAAGACAGGTACCTGAGCAAAGGACCATCAAACCACAAATGGCCAAAGCCACAAAAAATGTGGTCGAACCGGAAAGGTGAATTAGATTTTTTTTAAAAATGGACTCCATATTTTAGATTTTGAGCTAACACTTTTCTTGATGTTTGGGCTAATGATGAACAGAATCAAAATCACCTATGAACTTTTTTTTAAAGTAGACTCACAAGAACAATACGTCCTAAGATAGCACATGCCCAAGTTAAATATTCACAGAATCCTGACTTCAATTCTCTTATTTTGCTTATATTTCCTTTTAAGAACAGGAATAGGAAACGGGAGGCAAGGATATGGGAAGGAGGATAGGGGGCAAGGTACAATGTTTGCCACATAGTACAGGCTCAATAAATTCAAAATAAACTTCCCAGTAGATGGATGAAAGGAAGGAAGAAAAGGCAGGAGGAGGAAAGGTGTAAAGAAAATATAAGGGGAAGCCGGGATGGTTCAGTGGGTTAAGTGCTCACTTTGCAGCCCTGGGGACCACGGATCGAATCCTGGTCCCAGCCCAGGTGGACCCATATGCTGAAATGGGGAGTGCCCCCAGTTCGGTTCTCACCTGGGCAAGATCCTGGCCCAGTTCATGCCCTGTGCAGCCCTGCCCACCTGTGGAATGAAACTATGTGAAAAAACCAATGATGTGCAACAATGGAGACTATTCTGGGCCCTCCCCCTTCTCTCTATCTCTGTCTCTGTATTTCCCTCTCTCTCTCTCTCTCTGTCAAAAACAATAAAAATAAATCTTAAAAAAAAAAAAGAAAGAAAATATAAGACTCAAAAAACTGGAATATTGGAATAGTTCCTTGTTCACTACGATTGCCAATTGAGATGGTTATTGACTGATTGACAAATTTTCTCAAATGTATACATCAGAGTAGGTGAAAAACATAACAGATTAAGGGAGACAAACAGTAAGAAGAACAAGGTATAGCAAGGGAAGGGAAAAAGGGAAGAGGAAAGATGAACAGAGGGGGAAAGATTAGAGAGGGGAAGAAGAGAAGGTTGAGCAGAGTGGGTGGTAAAGGAAAGAAAAGGAACACTTATTTTAGTCTAAATAACATAATCACTTAGATACAGTTCTCTGATTAATATCCGGGTCTCCCCCAGGACTCCAAGTAGAGGGAGCAGGAACTAGGCCAGGTTGGCTGTCTGCTGTATCTAGCACAGCGTCAGCCTCAGAGTTCAGTGCTTCTCAAACTATCTGTGATGACAAATTGAGTCTTTTTATTTCCAGTCTGGCATGGACAAATAGTTTCTAAAATTTAAAAAAAAAAAAAAAAAAGAATCTGGAACATGACATACAAAATACAAACCCATTAGTTTACTACAATTCTACAGACATAAAGTCATTCTGTTCCAAATCCTGTACTTATCTTGTCATGCACCAGTCACAGTTTTGAGTACCAACTGTGGTCTACTTACAGCTCTTTGCAGAGCCTAACCTGGTAGAAACTCACTTAAAAATGTGTAAAATATCTAAACAATATAAACAGCAGAACATTAGCAGTTCTGCAATCAATTATAATTATATCATGGCTTTTCTGGAATTTGACCTATTTTTTTCCCCACATTTTATTTTCACCACAAATCTGAGAAGATAACGAGATACTGATTAAGAGTATGACCCTGATTTTTAAACACTTATATTGAGGAAGAAGAACAGGCTTGTTAACTGATGGTCCCTCATAGAGTAGCAGATACAAGGGGACTCAGAGCTCTTGACTCCCAGGCCACAGTTTTTGTTCTAAGGCCTCAGTGACTCTTTTAGTCTGCAATCAAATAAGACATGGAACATGAATTAGTGAGCAGTAAGCACGTTCGGTTTCACTTTTGGCTAGCGGACTCCAGTGAAATCTCCAATTTACCCATTCCAGCTCCACAAGACATTCGCAGACCAATATTTTAAGAACTAGTTTCTAACCTGGCTTAGCCTCCATGTCTGTACCTATAATGTGAAGATATATATTTCAATGTCACTTCAGTAGGGACCGTGCCACAAGTAATCGTACCCAAAAGGTAAGTGTGTTGTCATTCTCGATCCACTTTTCATTTACAGTCTGTACATTACTTTTTATAGTAGCAGCTAATCTACAACAGCTAGTATAAACACAATACAAAAACAATGATAACTATAGCAAATCATTAGCAAAATGTTATTTCCAACAACTAATTCAAAATAATGATATAAATAAAACTTATATTTGAAATCTTGGTGACCATTTTTTAAGGACACGTATTGACTATCACTTTATCTACCTCGTCTAGAAAAACATGTACACCAAACTGTTAACAGAAATTATCTATCGGGCATATAGTGTATTGGGACTAGAAAGTAGGCGATCCTTCCCTTTTCTTCATACATTTCTACACTTTGGGAAATTTTTCTCAAGAATATAAGTTTAAATGAATATGTAATATTTTATTAATCATATATTGGTGATAGAAGCAATTTTAGCAAGGCTACAGACTTTCATTATGTATATTTTAAAACAAATGTGTAATACTACATTATCCATTGAACTTCGAAATAAAACAACACGGAAGGCAGGTTTCTAGCCCTCCAGCAAATAGATGAGAAAACAAAGTAAGAGTTATGAGGCTCAGATTCCAAAGGAAGTACGTGTAATGCCAAATTCTGCGTGCTTCCCATTTCCCTACGACGCAGGGCAATAAAAAAATGAGTATATGTATGATTTAATGAAATCTTCTTGTACTTCTTTTTTGGTATCATGGAGTAGAAAAACAACAAAAGAACTATCCGAGACATACACCTGTGACAGTAATACAACACAGAAATCAGGGTAATTTTATGCCAAAATTGTTCATATAAGTTAGGTCAGAAGTATATTTTGTATTCTAACTACCCTACCTGATTTTTCCCTGTCATTATAAATTCAGTGAGAGATCCCTGTAGTCTCTAAAAAGTTATAGATGGGTACAGAAAAAGAACATATTAACTTGGCAAGGATCACAGCCCACTGATAATAATTTTATCTGATAACCAAAAATGTTCTAAAATGCGGAAAGCATAATGAAAATATTTGCCAGATTATAAATCTAATTTCCTATCACAGGTCCAACAACACATAATTTGCTTCTAACTAATATTTTTCCAAAACTTAACTGTTTAAAATATTTAAAGTAAGAGTTACTAACAATATCATGCTAGTCCCAGCACTGCTATTTCTCTCCACAGGTTAAAAACTGACACAAATTTTCAGAGGGCCAGACACTAAGAAAACCAAGTCTTAGGCCCAAGAAGAAACAATGTTAAATTAACAAGTTAAAATTCTAAGCTCTAAAAATACATCAAGAGAAGAAGTTGGGAACAATGCTGTGAGGATTTGTAACAAAAAATGAGCAGATAGTTTAAAAAAAAATGCATTCTTGGGCATTTTTCCCTCCCTCCCCACTGTGAAGAACAGCAACCAGAGAAAAGAACTAAAGGCAAAAAGGGCCACTGATATCCTTTATTTGGCAGGGATTAAGAGAAGCACACATCTCCTTCCTGGTATGGGTAATGGTCATCCCTTGGGAACTTATTAGCTAAAGAGAAGAAAAAAAAAAAAAACCAACTGTGGTTATCACCTTTAAATTTTCTACTCACTTAAAGAAAATTCTAGAGAGAGGAAACACAGGTACAGCATTCTCCAATAATGTAATGGTTTTTGTGATTTTCTAAGATTCTAAACTTTTTCCAAACCTTGGGAAAGCATTAGATTTGAGTTTTCATTTTTTCTAATAGCTACTTGGGGAGACCAAGGTTGAAAGTTATAGGCAGCATCATACTCAGAACAAAAATGAATGTTTCCTTAGCATTACCTCATTATTCTCCTTTAAAAATCTACCTTAGAATTGTTCAACAAACCACTTTATTAGCCATGTTGTAATATGGATTGATGTTCTTAATATTTACTATGCAGGGCTAAACTTTATAACCTTATAGTTTGCTTTTACTAAAAGGTATGAGATATAAATGATTCTGTAATAAAGCAATAGCCTACAAAAAAAAGTTTACTATTGTGTGGAGTTCTGCTTGTGATTTGAAAGTATTGAAACAGGCAGCAATGTAGAATTATAGATAGATATGCTCTCAGAACAAAAAAGTAGAGATCTTTTTCTACAGGTTACAGAGTTTGAATATCCTTTAGTATATATTTAAGGTGTTGACTCAGATATTGACCCACTGACTCTATCGAAGACCCGATTGATTACAAACCATGTCCTTTCCTTTCTCTGTCTTTTTCTTATTCTATAACACATTTAGTGGAACTATAAATAAAGGCTGCATACAGGAAAAGGTGAGGTGCCTAGCCGGTAACGGTATTCCCACATCCAAAAACAAAAAAAACCTCTTAAGATATCCCTTCCTTCAAGTTTCTTTCTCTCTAGAAGTAAAAAAAAAAAAGAAAAGAAAAAGAAAAATTGGACCAGAAAAGATGATGGTGTTTTCTAAAGCTCTGAGATATGGCCATTTCCTATCCCAATTGTTAGGAACCCCAGTAAATTTATATGAAAGATCAAATGTGGGAAAAGTTGTCTGTGGATCTTTATTTAATCATCTCCCAAACTTTCAGGTAAAGTGAAGGAAAGGTAGCACACATATTCACAAACTGCTCATGAAACAACCAACCAAAGAAGAAAGAAAAGAAGGAAAGAAAACCATGAAAGAGTAATCAAAAATTCAGTACATGAGTGATAGATAATATGGAGTTATTATCTTCCATTAAGCACCTAGTGCACTGCAAGTTTCTTTGCATTAGTTATCTTCTTTAATTCCCAAAACAATTCCATGAAATAGTTATTATACAGAAAAACTGCATCTGCTGATGCCTTCCTAGATGACCCCCCCCCCACATTGTCATCACACTTTTCTTTCTGTCAGTACTACATCTTGTACTATTGTCATAGCACTTTTCACACTTGTGCAATAGGAGGAATCACTGTGAGAGAATGGGTTTTGCACTCAGAAAAACATAAGTTCAAACTTAAGTCTGTCCACTTACAAGTTGGGTGGTTTGGACATAAGAACAATATAGGAACAACAGGGGCAAGTATAGCATATATATTACAGAACAATTGATACAATTAACTGAGTTAATGTTTGCAGAGCTTCTAGCTCCACATGAAGTCCACATCAAGAGGGGTTTAGTGTTATCTTTGAGGAGAAGGATATGATGATGTTTGCTGGTTTTCTTCATTTTCCTGCAATATGCCCATGCAGAAGGAAGCCCAGAGTGAGGTTTTTAAATGTGTGATGAATAATTGGGGCAACGGATAGATGGATGAATAATCTTTTAAATCTCAGAATAGCATTTCTTTACATTATACTGCCAATTGTTTTCATAATTCTCTTTTTCCTGGAGTAGAATACATTTCCATGACAGTGAGTGGCTGCTACCATTTATTAAACACCTCGTGAAGTACAAGTGTCTTTATATAATTATAGTTATCTCCTTTAATTCCCAAAGCAATTTTATGAAGAAGTTATTAAATAGAAAAATGGGTCCAGATTGTGTCCAAAGCCTGATTATTTATAACATGGAGCTCATACATACATAGACACCCAAGGCAAGAACAAAAATTATTGTTTCCTTATTATTACCTCTTCACATAGCATCCAAAAATGAGTTTCTACAATGCTTCATTTAAGAAATGAGAATGTGAGATGCAGAGTGAGCTAGAACGCTTCTTTGCTATTACTTCCATGACAAAAATAAATAAATAAATAAATATATATATATATATATATATATATATATATATATATATATATATATATATATATATATATATACACATACATAATCTCCATCCATTGACCTTTCAAAACATCAGTTTCCTCATTCCTAAAACAGGGACATAGTAGTAATGATAAGTGCCTGGCAGTATTGTGATAATGAAATAAGATAATGTGTACAAAAAGGTGCGTTGTGTAACAATAAAAGGATACATTTTCTTTGAGGAAAGACACAGCTGCCTTCCCTCTTTCGGGTGTCTTTTAGAAAACATATAGTCTAATTAGAGGACCAACCTTTTGATTTTCAATACAAGAATTGGAACCTCTGACCCTTCTTACTCTAAATGCCTGCCTCCAGATTTAGTTCAAGACTTTCTCCCACAAGATAAATAGGAGATAATCACAGGTGCATCTCTCAAGGAGAAAGAGAAGTTGCAATTGCTCTTTATTCTACTTTGCTGTATAAATACTCATATGTGGAAAATTCTATCCAGACTTTGTAGTCACATTCAGGACGCCTTAAATGCTTATTCTATAATAAATGTGTTTTGTTTCTTATATATAGGAACAGAAAAGTCTTTGGGTTTTTGTTGTTGTTGTTTTGTTTGTTTGTTTTCTTTCTGGCAGAATTGTCTTACTTCCCCAACAATTACAAACTGTGAAGGCCCAAAATATGTTAAATGTGGAGGCTGTAATTATAATTTTTATAATCATTATCATTTCAGGACTATACTGAAAGGAAACTATGCCAATCATCCACATACAAAAAAAATAAAATACTTCTGTCTCTAGCTAATCAACTAAGTCCTATGAAAGTGGTTTTCTCAAAAAATTCAGCTGAATATGTAATTTATTCTATTTATTTTTATTATATATGTATTAATGCCAAGAATATAGTACAAAAGTCCCCAAGTTAAAAATTATTACAGTTTATAATTTTCAGACTCCAGTAATAAATGATAAACCTCTTTTTGACACTAAAATGTTGCAAAAGGAAAATTCAGCTCAAGTTTTCATATATTCTAATTGTTATACACAAATGTTAAAGGGGAAATAGAGAGCCATAAAACAAATGTTAAAGGTTCTATGAAGTTTCATGCAATAATGTGACCTAAAATAAACTATAATACATTACGAGTCAGTTTATTATTATTAAATGCAGTATTTGTTTTTAAGGCTTAAAGATCAAATAACGTTTAAAATCAAATTTATTGCTGCCTCCTTTCTCATCACTGTTCTCCTTTTAACTACCTCTTCCTATTGCGTTTCCCTATGTAGGAATGGCACCCATAAGTTTCCAGGTTTGCAAGTTTTTTAATGCTACCCAATTATTGGCCAAGTCATTCATCTGTATTTGCTGTCACATTGCTTATCACCAGGTATTTTGATTTTTCTATCAGTCATTTCCACCAGACTGTTTTTGAATGCCTGAACTTCAGCATTGTGCTTTCTGTTATCATCCATCTTGTCACCTGCCACTTGACAGAGGCCAAATAAACCTTGGTTGAATTATTTAATACATGACATTCCATAGATTATGTCTATGATAGCTTTCTCATCTAGTCCCTATATTTAATATTAGTGCTGCTCTGCTCTCAGTCCTAATCACCTGCCCTACTAGTGCCCATACCATTTATTCATCCCACTCCACATCTGTAGGATGCAAGGCACTGCTCCTATTTCTCACTCCTGGTTCACAAATGCCTACTGCCCCACGCCCATGCCTCAATCTACCTTCAAAAGTATGTCATCATAAGGATCAAGCCCAGACTGTCGTTCTGGTCTTTCTAGAACCTAATTTCACCACCTTCTCCAGCTATCTTCCTCTTACACCAAGCTACCCATTTGCTTACATGCAACCCTAAGAAAACATATAAATTCAGCATCTTACATATTTGTCCTGAGACATAAAAAGTCTAACTTAGAAAATATAAGGACTTTTATGTCAGCATAAATCCTAAAATTTAAAACAGAGAAGAAGAATCATGGCTGTATTACAGCTTTCTAGAGTGGCCTTTTCTAGTGTATCATAGAAACGAATCTTGCATAAATAGTCAAATTGAATCTTAACTTGATTTTTAAAAGCAAATACAAAATATGTTCATACCACAGTATATAAGCTTTTGTGCTGAAGATTTTTATTTTTCACAATTTACTACAATACACTTATCAACAATCAACTATATTGGGTAGTCTTAGAAACTATTCTTAGTTTACATGAAAACAGACCATTATGCAGTCATGTATTAATGCCTCCATTCTGGTTTGTTTTGTTGTTGTTGTTGTTGAGTGTTCCCTAGCAGAAGTTTCTACTGTGGTTTTCCTGTGCCATTTTTCTGTACTCTGGTTTCCCAAGCAAAAGCTAGACCATTTCCGGATCATCAACTAACCTCAGAGCTTTCAAAAAACCTTGATATCCTGAAGATTTTTTATTGCAAACAGATTTCTGGACTCTCCCAATGCCATTCCCAGTCTGAGACCAGTTCAAGAACAGCACAACTTCATTAAAAAAATTCCTGAAGAGATGCCTTTCACTGGATAATTAGGCCTTGGAGGGCAACCTGTTTCTCTCCAAGCAAGACCTTAACAGAGTAGCAGAAGCCTAAATCAAACTTGCCTTGGGGAAGGAGCAAATCCCCAACAGTCTTCACTTTACAGCATTTGACTCCAGTACAATCACGGCTTTATTTCCAAAAAAAAATAAGCATAGAAGAGCAGTGGAAAATTCTAAGTACTATGACAAGTTTGTTTGTTTTTTAAACTGGTTAAGAAGACCTCCATAAAAACTTTAGTTAAGGTAATAAATGAGCTAAATTCCCGACTTAATTACTTTTCAATGATTAGTCATTTTTTAAATCTATTTTATTCTGTTATCTTAATAAACGGTTCCCATATTTTGTTAACCATCCCTTTTCTTTCTCAGTTCTGTTTTATTAATTCTGAACTTAGCATCATATAATGAACGTAAGCTTTTCTCTTTTTAGCATAAGGTCATCTGTTTCCTCATTATTGCCCAGCCTATAAAGACACATTAGGTACCTAATATGTTTTCTGAAGGTGCTGGGAGATGGGGGGGTGGGTCGGAGGATGGGGTGGACTGGGGAGAAACAGCAGATTTACTCTTCAAGGGTTCTATCCTGAACTACTGATAAAAATCCCTGAAAAGAGGTTGTCAGAATAATTAGTAATCATTTAGTGAAAGGG
>PVKE010043113.1:0-13482 GCA_004027555.1 Craseonycteris thonglongyai | reverse complement strand
TGTCCTGGTCCACTGGAAGGGCAACCTAGAACAATATGTAACAATAACAGAATTTAAGTGACTGCAAATCTCACTTGTTAAGATTGCTTTTGTTAATAAACTGGTTCATGCAACTTATTCCTTTATTAAAACATTGACAAATTCATCAACTCATCAACTCACAAATAACTTATGTAGCACATAGGACATTTTGCAATAAAAGTTGGATATGACATGATTTGTGCTTATAGAAAGGAGCAAAATGTGTGGGGGGAGCTAGCACCTCATATGCACAAATTTCTATAATTATGAAATATATGCTATTTCTGTGGCATAAATTAAGTATTATTAAGAGATGAAGAGTAAGAAGTTCGTTCAAAACAGATGTAAATTAAGAGTTACAGAGCCTATCCTATCTAATGTATGCCTAAAAGTGCATTTATTTTCTTAGTCAAAGCGTGGATTTTTCTTCCTGAGAAAAATTATCTCAGTGGTACAAGAGTCCAAAAGGACACAGCAGTTTAAGAAATGTTTCACATGGAAGCAGTGTTAGTTTAAAAAAGAATGGGCTTAGATCTTCGAGAAGAGAAACTGAAATGCCAGTATATATGGAATTTGTGTTTTGTTGGAAATGAAAATAAAAAAACAAGACTAAGTTTCAGAATAAGGAAGTAAAGCAATCATAGCAAATCATCTGAAAGGTCAATCTGGCTTCCCCAATTAGATTAGATCATTTTGGAGAGGCTACAGGTGTTCAACAATCACTTAAGAAACATCACTACCCCAATATTCATTGAGATAACAAGGATTAAAAATGGAATGGAGACAAGGAAATAAAGAAAAATAAGACAGCAATATGAAGAGAGTTCACAATGTATTTCAATACTATATTTAAATTTGAAATAGCTGTCTCTGATCAACTTAAAAGAAAAAGAGAAGAAATATTTAAATTATCAAGTGTATCACCATCTAGTATCATGTCCTTCTGAATATAGAAGTATTTTCCCAATATGCTTTTACAAAGTCAAGGGAGGCCTATTGCTTTCTCCTCTGCCTCCCTGCTGTTTCAACAAGTATCATAATCTCTAATCCCAGCCTTGTTCATCCTGCTGAGCATCCAATAGCTATTAAATATAGCTTTTGTAATATTAACTGAAACCCTCAGTCCAGTGGCAGCATGTGGATATTTGGGCATATTTTAAATCATGCCCTTTGGAACAGTATATTGGAATTCATCTAAGATATTTGGATCTAAAAAACATACTCACATTACGTACCTTGGAACATAGTGCTAGAAAGTTGTATCCCATTCTCATTTGGGAATTGGTACTGACTAGAAAAATTTGCTTATTGCGTTTATATGTAAATCGGTTTTATGAAATAAAAATATACGAATGTCATAATCATGACAACAAAGGCATCAGTAACTTCAATAATATTTAAAATTTATCTGCCAAGTAAAAACACAAGACATTACTAGAAATAACAGAATAATACGTGGCCCCTTCTTAAAAGTTTATATGAACATGAAATTTTTAGTGCAACTATTAAAGCTGAAATTCTTTTCTTTTTTAGTCTTCATCCTATCAGGTAACGATGCTAAGTTAAGGATTCATGAGTGAGACCTGACTTTGAAAAAGCTGAAAAATGACCCTTTGACTAGTCTCTCTGTCTCTCTTCTAGCTTTCTGTTGCCAACTGTGTTAAATTTAAGTGTTGGTCTTACTGATCTTTAAGCTTTCTTTCAGATCACTGGCACAATTTTTTAATTCACCTTCTAATGTGAATATGTTGGCTGTGTGAGGGAGCTACCAAAAGAAAACCTCCCAAATGCAAAAATGTTATACATTCATGAGGTGAATTTGGGCAATTATGCTTCATAATGACAATATGTGAACAAGGTTTTTTTTTGTGGTGCCAAGCAGTAAAGCTAAAGATCTCCCTCTCTCCCTCTCTCCCTCTCTCTCTCTCTCTCTCTCTCTCTCTCTCTCACACACACACACACACCAATAAGCATATTTTCAAACATCTGAATCTTTTACATTATGGAGACCCGAACATCCAGATGTCTTCACTGAGTTTTAGTGCTAGGCATATTTTCAATATATCCCTTGAGCATCTCGGTATTACTAACTCTAAAGAAGAGTGTGTGTGTGTGTGTGTGTGTGTGTGTGTGTGTGTATACATATATATACGTATATATACATATATATATGTATATATACGTATATATATGTATATATGCTGTGTGTGTGAGAGAGAGACACAGGAGGAGGAGGAGGAAGAGGGGAGGGGAGGGGGAAGGGGGGGAGGAGGAGGAGGAAGGAAAAATTCCCATTCCCCTACTCCATGGAGTATAACAGTATATCCTACAACCAGTTGCAGAAAAAAAATTAGATACATTTTTCATTTCTTCACATTAATGTCATCTTGACTTTGGCTTCAGACTTAAAGGAAGAATTTATCAGGATTTCATCTATACTCACAAAGAATGTTCATTTCAAATATATTTCTGTCTGTAATTTAGTGCATGTATTTTCACAGTGTCTTGTGACTGGCCCTTGAATCTTAGGCTTGAATATATGTAAACAAGCACTATTTTACTCCTCATGAGCTTGTGCTGAACAGGTCGGAAACACCCTTTCAGTGAGTGCAGGATGACTTGAGTCACCAAAGAAACCTGCTTTCCTGACTTGTCAGTTCCAGTTACTGTAAAAAGAACAGCTCTTAAAAATGCATGACTTTGTGTGGTCAGATGTGTCAAAAATAGTTTAAAATAATACAATCCTAAGAACCATAGTGGGAGGGAGGGAACAGCTAAAAGAATTAGTGGTATTTTCTTCTCCTATATCTCATATTTATGAACAGTGTCATAAAGGCACACCAGGAATGTTTGTAGCTGTGAGACACATTCATTTTCTCCAAAAACTTTTTGCCAAAATTACTATATTTACTACTGTTAAACTTATTCATTATCTCAATATATTAATTTATCTCTAAAAGCCCACGTGCTTTGACTTGAAGGTAATTCTTGTTCCAATCATAAAATGAGGAATGAGGCAGTTGAATATAACCTCTGGTGGGTACTATAGCGTAATACTTTGGGAATAATCATGACAGAAATCACACATTCCTGGGGGAACCCTTTACAAATTTTAAAATAATTTCACTCTTTGACCTTAAATAAAAAGCATGGAACAATAATGAATAACTAACAGCATTTCCTAATTATGTTGAAACTTTCTCAAGTTCTGTCAGTGAATATTTTACTGGGATACTCTGAGTTACATATAATTTTAGTCAAATAATTATGAGGTAGAAAATATATTTAGCTTTCTAATACATTGTTGATTTATTGTGTATATTATGTACCTGAGCGTGAGGCAATAGCCTTTATTTATATTCTAAGGAGTCTACTAGTTGGAACAATTTTTTTTTTAAAGCTTTTTATTGTTTTTTGACAGAGAGAGACAGACAGAGACTGAGAGAAGGGGGAGGGCCCACAGCAGTCTCCATAGTTGACAGCATTAGTTTTCCATATAGTTTCACTCCACAGGTGGGCACAGGGCAGGAACTGGGCCAGGAGCCTCCCACATAGGCCCTGGCAAGAACTGAACTGGGGGCACACCCCAGAGTTCAGCATATGGGTCTACCTGGGCCAGAGTCGGGATTTGATCCTCGGTCTCCGGGGCTGCAAAGTGAGAGCTTAACCTAGGCTAAGCCATCCCAGCTTCCCCTGGAACAATTTTTTAAAGAAGTTAATTTAATTTTGCTGTTTGAAAGTCACATTTTACGTCCCCACTCTATTCACCCAATGCTACCAAATTCAGAAAAAAATATGTGCATTAATTTCTGTAGACAAAGCTTTTTTCATTCATACAAATTAAGTAAATTGGTGTACCATAATGTAATCTAAGCCCTCAGGGGCTCCTTGGTGTGTCCATGCAGGTTTATTTCACGAGGTGGTACAATGCTATTTTGCAAGTGTAAAATTGGAAGCACTTTCAAAAACATACTGTCATTTCATTCCTGAAAGCAATTAGTAAGTAAGCCTAAGAATTTCATAGTGCAAATCATATTTAATATTTGGAAATTCAAGAAGGCTGAAATTTAAATAGACAGTCATGATTTTCTTAATCAACAAAAAGCAATGAAAAAAAAAACCAAACTAAGTATATTTGGAGGTATTTTTCTTTGTAAATTCAGGCCTGCAATAGCTGCTAAGAGTCAGTAAACAGTTGGTAAGGAACTCCCTCTTGTGGTCAAACATTCTTAATTAGAAAAAGAAATTTGTACTCAACTGATGGTCTGGATTATTGAAATATGGGTCACCTGTAGCCATTAAGATTAACAATACTGATATAAGTGGTTTTAGCGAAGCAATTCATTGCAAATTAGAGCTAAATTCTGTAACACGTGCTCTTAATATTTCCTAAAAACAGCTTCCTGCTGCTGTTTAGAATAAATCCACTTTGAATTTCAAGTCTCAAGGTTTCTTATTACATTTAAAATATCATGGCAGTCCTTTAAAATTATGTGCACACACATTAGTGTGTGTGTGTGCGTGTGTGTGTGTGTACACTACATACAGGGGCTGTCCAGAAGATATTCTGTCATGTAGTCATTCTCCTTATTTGACAATGGCTGGATTATTTCCTTACAACCCTCATATGTCAGACAGAGTGGAAGACATTTATGAATTTTGTAAGAGTATTTTTAAGAAGTTCACATCCTCTCTGTTTTGATCTCAGCACATTTTTTTTATTCCATACTTTCTAAAGTTAGGATTGCTAAATGATCCTTTAAGCAGCAGGAGAAACAGTTTCCATATGCTGTTAACCAATGCTTAACCAGAGTACATGTGGCAATAATCTATTGTCAGAGACAATAAATGACTGACAGCCAATGAGAAATGTCCTAGAAACTTATTATGAATGAGGCAGACACATAATGAAGCTCACAAATTATAATTTCCTTTCTGAAAGTTAGAATTAAGCAGTTTCTCCAACCACTTTACAAGATCAGTAACAGACAGACACTATCTGTCCTAATACTGAGTATGCAATTCATTTCCACGATATCAAATTAAAACCTGATGCCAAGAAGCCTAGGATGTAACTTATCATCTGACAGTACATCAAAAGTTGGAAAGAAGGCCCTACCTAAGAGCAGGTCATTGCTGCCAGTTCAAATATGTATTAATGATACCATTTGAACCGACTTCTTTCGAGGATGACTTTCAATATGAGCAAAAGATGGCTCCACCGTTCAATTGAGTCATTTTTTAAGGGGGAGGGAGGGAGAAAAGTGAAGAATGAAGGGAGACAAAAGTTCTGCATTTTATACAAGGAACATCTACATGGGGAGAGAGTTATTCTACATGCTCAGCTTCCAACACCCCTTTGGCTGCTTAAAGTTAAACACTCAATTAATCATCAGCCAATATGGCACTTGCACTTTCTTCAAAAACTAAGGAAGGACATGCATGAGAACAGAATTGTTTAGCTTTAATTTTTTGTTCAGATTTCATCACTGGTCTTATTGTTAACTTCTGTTGACTATGATGCATTTTATATTTAAATTGTTTTCCTTCTATTTCATGTTGATACAAAACTAGGTCTGTTCGCTATGGAAAAATCAGAAGTATACACATTTTCAAAACATTGGAAATGTAATAAGTATCTGTTTCACAAAACATGGGTAACCATGAAGTAGTATTAAAAACATTCACTAATTTCTGTGTTCATAAATTTGCTTTTTAATATTCTTATTTTTAATATCAACATACTCTCTACTCTCTAGTAAATGAATGCACTGTAATATATTTTACTCAAGCCAACATAGCTGGGACCTTTTAAATATCTTTCTAACTTTTTCAATATTAAAAAAAAAGATAAGTATTTACAGAGTTATATCTTTAGTCACATTCCCAGTTATTTAGCAATATAATATATCCTAAAATTTGTGAATTATAACAAAATACCACTTTTTGATCAATGTGTTTTACATTTATTTTAAAATTTGGTATATTTTAATGATATTGTAAATATATTCATTGATTAATTTTAAATTAAATAAAGTATGAGTTCATAAGCATTGTTAAAGTATGTAATTTATATAATTATGTTCCAAAATACTAAGTTTTTTAAGACCAAGAAAAAGTAATCTCTGAGCTTAAATTCAGTTTGTGTGTAAAGAAAATAATATTAATGATTAATAAAGTTATCACCAGCTGCAGGCTTTTAATTTATACTTATACTCACTACATAATATCAAAACTTTTATAATACTTTTGGAATTAAAAGGATGCCTTCAAAATACTAATTGAGCTCTTTATACATTAGATAAAATTTTAGAAAAATTTAGCTGCTCTTAAGGGTAATTATTGGTTTGTAATGCATTCTTTACAATTATTTTTCAGGAAGGTAATTTATTTCATGAGAAAAATAGGTAGGGTAATAGGCAACTATATATGCAAAATCAATCCATAATTTATCTACCTTTACATCAATTTTTCAATTCCATTGCATTAAATCTAAAATTCCATTCTTTATGGTACCATTGAGGTAAAAAGAACCCCACCAATTATAATTACAAGGTATCTTTGATTATAATACAAGTTCTTCTTTTAAAGAGATTAAAATTTAGAATCAAAGTGTATATAATCAGAGGTACGTAGTATAAAAAGCATTGTAAAAAAAATCACATGTAATATTATATCTATATACCCACATAACTCTGGCAGTGGTTTTAATGATTTAATAAGTGATTCAATTTAACTTAGATCACACTTCCATGTATGTTTCAATCAGTTGTAGGTTATAAAATAGAATATAAACACACATAGTATCTGTGGGTAAAAATAAAATAAAACAAAACACATTTACCTACAGTAGCCTATGGTTTCTGCAGATATTTTAATTCTTTCAAATGTTGGGTAAAAATAGATGGTATACAACATTGTCTCTTTTGTGCCTATAGCATACATTGCTACCTTGTTTCATTGACTCTAAGATGCCATCAATCATTAGACATACCATTATTTTATGTTTGATTTTAAAAATACTTTTTAAAAAGATTTACTTCATTGTTTTTGACAGAGAGAGAAACAAAGAGAGAGACAGAGAGAAGGGGGAGGGACCAAAGCAGTTTCTATAGTTTTATGTCATCAGTTTTCAACAAAGTTTCATTCCACACAGGTGGGCAGGGGGGCCACGCAGGGCAGGAACCAGGTGAGGGTCTCCTGTATGGGAGGCATTTCCCTACCAGCTGGGGGCAGAACCTGACTGGGGTCCACACCCCAGTTCAGCATATGGGTACGCACGGGCCAGGTACAGGGTTTGATCCTCCGACTCCAGGGCTACAAAGCGAGTGCTTAACCCGCTGAGCCATCTCGGCACCCTTCAAAATACTTCTAATTATATAGTGATATGTCAGTGAATTTCGGCATGCTGATTCTAGAGAAAGATAATTATCAACGTTGACATACGTAAAATACTGTAACCAATCATGACACTACTTTTTACTAAGTATGAATACAGCCTGAGATTATTTTGCAATGTGACATTTCTTCTTCTTTTTTTAAATCTTTTTTTTTTATTGTTTTTGACAGAGAGAGAGAGAGAGAGAGAGAGAGAGAGACAGAGACAAAGAGATAACTGAACTGGGGGAGTTTCCCAGTTCAGCACATGGGTCCGCACAGGCCGGGGCTGGGATTTGATCCCTGGTCCCCAGCGTTCCAAAGTGAGCGCTTAACCCACTGAGCCATCCTGGCTTCCCAACAATGTGACATTTCTTAAGGGCATACCAATAGAGAATTTTGATAGGGGAATTACCGGGTGCTGAAAACTACCTGTGATGATAATGGGAAATGTAAAATTTCATAGTTAGTGAAGAGGTACAAGTCTTCCTATATGATAAACCGAGAGAATTTTGAAATTATGATTCTGTCTTTTGAAAAAGTTAATTTACTAAAGGAATTTTCCATAAACACATCTAATTTCATTTGCTTATCAATAATAAACTATAATTTATATGAGAAGAAAGGAAGGAAAACAGAGAAAAAGAAGGAAATATAGCATTAAGTTACTGTGTGTTAGGGTTTGTACATATAAGGACTGTCTGGAAAGTACCCAGCCATATAACCATTCTTATTATATTGAAAATGGCTAGATTTTTTTCCCTGACAGCCTTTGTATATATTTAATGTGTAGATTTATTTGATACTTCCAGAAACTTTAAATTTTTTGACCTACTCATTTTTACACACAAGGAACCTGTGGCCTGGCTTAGTGAATAACTTATTAAAATTCATATAGCCATCAGGGTTGTGTTTTTTGGGATTAATACCCAAATTTATCTGATTACAAACCTTAGAGCTTCCCTACTACCTAGGCATACCATTCTAAAATACATTTTACAGGAATTAAGCATCACAAATTAGTCAGCACAGTAAGGACTAGAATCACCTGACATGATTCAGTTATCAGATTCATGTTTAATTTTCTCTGATATATTCTGATTATTTGTCAAATATCTGTCCACTTCCATCTGAAGAGCTTGTTACGGACACTTATTATCACTCAAACTCCCAGAAGTACTCCCACTCAGTCTTTTTCACCTTTGGCTAGAGACTTCTTTGAATTACAACTTATTTCAAAAAGCTGGAGCTGTAGTTACTCAAGTTCCTCTGCTATCTACTTAGGTTTGACTGCTATCATTTTCACATACACTTATACAGTTGAAAATGCATCTGTGTTCCTGGCCAGCCTATCATCCTTTTCACTGTTGAACAATATATTTTCTTTTAAAATAAATATAGTTTAGCCCAATGAATAAAGTTTTTCTACTTTAAAAATTACTGAAATACTCTTCATAAAATTATTGCATATGGATGTGAAGAAGAAGTAGGAAAAGGGGAAGATGAAATAGGTCAGTTAGCTACAATATTTTTGGGAGAAACTACTTTCAACAAAACCAACTTGTTCATTTAAGGAGACATTTCGTTCTTTGTAGAACATGTTACTTCATTTTAAGATTTTTCTCTGTGAAGAAGTTGTTCCCTCTGGTGCCTGAAACTACTGCATAAGCCTATTGTGATTTTTTTGGTGGAAACCATGACTCTCTTGGGTGTATTACTCTCGTTTAAAGTGGCCCCTCAATTGTAAATGATCAAATTGCTACATGAACCATTTATACAGAGGTATTTCTTTTTGAAGCAAGAGTGAAATCAAGTGTTTTTGTGCCACACCAGGGACCCAACATATTCCAATAGATAAGCCACTGGCCTAAGGACGTAAAATCCTGTATACTTTCATTTTGTTCATAGGCTTGGTTATCTATTTAGAGCCATGTAGTTAAATACAGTTCATTTGAATTCAGAGACACTAAAAACACCAAAGGAAAGGATTTTAAAAACTAGGTATTTCATGTAAACAGAAATCAAGCAAGTACTTAACACAACTTTTCCTTGGATTAAAAAAAGTCAGTGGAAATATTCAATGGTTTTTAAAGGACGGAGGGTATCATGAGAACACAAAAATAAATAAAACTCCCTTTGTAACAGTGGCTTCAACTGGGGGTTTCAGGCATCTATGAATGGTGAAATTAATAACTGAGGTCACCATGTTCTTGTCAAGATTTTAAAAATATTTTATGAAAATCAGACATAAGGCCAATGAAGTAAAATTTTAATTTCTTTGGGTAAGCCAGGATAGCTCCACAGGTTGTGTGCTTGCCTTGCAATTATGAAGGCCAGGGTTTGATTCCCAGCCCCAGCTCAGACAAATCCATGTGCTTAATGCACCACAACTGGTAACCACTGAGATGGCTCAGCACAAAGGCCTCTTGCTTCTCATGCGGGAGGCCCCCTGTTTGGTACCTGCCCATGCGGCCCCACATTCACCTTTGTGGAATAAAATCATGTCCGAACTAATTATATACAACTATAAAGACTGTTCTGTGCCCTCCCCCCTTCTCTCTGTCTTTCTCTCTCTCCTCAAAAGCAATAAAATAAATCTTACAAAAAATACTTCCTTGATTATGACTGAAATTTTGTCAACTCACTATCATAACACTAAATTTCATAATGCTCAAAATATTCTATTGTTTATTATATAATATTTAATTAAAAAAAATATTTATTTTATTGATTTTTGACAGAGAGAAACAGAGAGAGAGAGAGACAGAGAGAAGGGGGAGGGCCCAGAGAAGTCTCCATAGTTGACATTAGTTTTTCCCATATAGTTTCACTCCACAGGTGGGCACAGGGCTACGCAGGGCAGGAACTGGGCTGGGAGCCTCCCACATAGGTCCCGGCAAGAACTGAACTGGGGCACACCCCACTTTAACATGTGGGTCCACATGGGCCGGGTCCAGGATTCGATCCTCGGTCCTCGGGGCTTCAAAGCGAGCACTTAACCCACTGAGCCATCCCAGCTTTCCCATATTTAAATTTTAAAGTAAGAAAAATGTTAATGATGTTGGTTGGTAAGCAAAGACATTTTAAACATAGCACCCATCAAGGGAAAATACTAAAAGGGATTATTCATAATAGAAGTGTTTGTGCTTCAAAGATTCATAATTCTCCTTCTTTGATATTAAACTGTTAAATAAGGAAAACACTTTTAAGATTTCAGAACTTCTTTGCAAATAATCAAGTATCAATAAGTTCATGATAAGGAACCAAATACTAATAAAATTGGCATTTAAGTGTATATATACCGGTATTAAAAATTCTTCAATCACAGAAAACAAAAATATATTTTCTCTTTGTTATCTTACTTTCTATAATACATATACTTTCTTATGCTTGAACATTTTATATAGAATGGGTACAATATAAATTGACAATTTATTCAAGTTCATGAACTATTAGATGCAACATTGTGGTACAGATTCCTGAGTTATCACTTGTTGCAAAGAGGTGAGGAGACACTTTTGATGATAATGTGAAAATGCCAGGAGCAGTGGTCACCTAGGCCTCAAATAACAATTGAGTCTTCCTATCAAAGGCAATGAGTTATTACTACCTCCGTTGCCACAGCATTAAGGAATGCAGAATAACTAAGAAAGAAAATCAGAGGCCAAGGTTAGTAAGCCAAACCAAACCTATGTTAATAAGTAATAAAAGTAGTTTTAGGTTGGAGAACTGTCAAAGTTACCTAGGGAAGATTTGATTAACTTCACCTTAATCAGTTGAAGTAGCACAAATATTATTTAAATATATGCTATGAAACCCTGGTTAAAATGTGACCCTTTGTACTACATACAGTGTGAAACATTTATAAGATCTGTAATACTCAGAAAAAGTAAAGAGTAATTCATCCCATAATTTCTTAGGTAAGGAGAACCTGTACTCATATTTAACTTTAGAGTCTAATTCTTATAGTTTTATTATTTATGTTTAAGACAAATAGTAAAATGAATATTGCTTTCTTTCCAGAGAGTTGGGTCCATTTTTCCCTATAGAAAGAGCTTAGCTAAAGATCTGTTTTAGAATTGTCATTTATTAATTCCTCCATTGGCTGCAACTCACATGCGTTTCATAAATGTTTCCTAGATAAAAGAGAAAAACCATGTAATCCGCATCCATCAAACAGAAAATAAAAGATGTACATTTATTTTTCTCTTTGCCTGACTTGTTGAGGTATAAGACACAGTTTGAAGCCAAAGAAAAATCACTTGAATAAAAATTTGAAGATATGCAATATTACATATTGTGTAGAGCACTAAACTGAGAGACAGATTTCATGAGTTTAATTTTCCAATTCACCACTGACCCAGTATAAATTAAGTTAGCATGCTTCAGTTTTCACATCTGTAAAATAACGGGAATACTATGAGTAATGATATATGTTAAGAACACTGCATATACTACAGCTATTAGTAAAATTGTGTAGCCTAGAGCCTTAATTTCCTCACCAGTAAAAAGAATTTGAATAAATGATATCTACCTTTAACTACATTTTGGAAAATTTGTATTAAATTACCTATGACAGGAAAAACTTTTTAAAGTAATTATTTATGACATCTGCAAGACAGATAAATTTCACTAATGGGAGAATATTTACTTGGACCTAGCATGAAGCTAACATTCTTAGTGTAATAAACCTTAATATAATTGAAGATGGTATTTCATGTGGCTAAGGGTATACATTCAGCAAATCTGAGGATCAGTTATTATTAATACCTACTATCTACAAAGGTGTGTAATATAGAAAAGAGAGTGGAGCATATTTATTTATTTTAAAAAAATACCTAAGGGGGAAGCTGGGATGGCTCAGTGGGTTAAGCGCTTGCTTTACAGCCCTGGAGACTGAGGATCAAATCCCAGCTCTGGCCCATGCGGACCCATATGCTGAACTGGGGTGTGCCCCCAGTTCAGTTCTTGCCAGGGCCTATGCAGAGGCTCCTGACCTGTGCAGCCCAGTGCCCATCTGTAGAGTGAAACTATATGGAAAACTAATGCTGTCAACTATGGAGACTGCTCTGGGCCCTCCCCCTTCTCTCTGTCTTTCTCTGTCTGTCTGTCTGTCTGTCTATCAACAACAATAAAAATAAATCTTAAAAAAAAAAAATACCTAAGAAAATATTATGGGAAGATACGAAAAGAGGATAAAGAGAAGGAAATAGAGGATAGCCATGTAGCGATTAAAGATAAGAGTTACTAGAGAAGGTGAGTGAAAAACACTAATCAGTGAAATGTTCCTCCAGATATCTACTGCCAGTTAATCTAAATATGCCAACATATTTTGAATATATAAATAACAAAAATAAATTATATCAAATAAAAGTATAGAGCTTCTACAAGCAATAAAAGTTATCCAACTTATAATAGACTTTTTCAAATATAAGCTCTTTTATGTAAGCCTCATGGTAACTATAAGGGAAAAACCTATTGTAGATGCACCAAAGATAAAGTAATCAAAGCAGTAAATTATCAAATCACAATAGAAGCCAGAAACAAAGCAACAAAGAATCTATAAAGCAGGGGTGGCCAACTTTTCTGTATATAAGACCTACTTTTTATCTTAAAAATGTGTCGCGATCGACTTGTTGTCATAGGCGTAGTCTAAGGGGGAAGAAGGGGTGTGAAATGCATACTATGTTTATACACTGTGTTTCAGTATAAGGTGCATTCCAGCGAGGTATGGGTAGATAAGTAAAATATATGTTCAAAACTACTTTTTATTTTTAAATCACTTATTAAGTTTTCGAGTATAGGCTCATGAAAAAAATAAATTTCCAGACCCAACTTTTGATAGCAGCATTCCGTACATGTGGTACCTAAAAAATTCGATTTTACGACACTTTTTCAAGATAGATTTTTACTAACTTAAAATGCAATTTAATTTTTTTATCAACTGCAATGTATAAGTTGTTGTACTATTTGTTCGTAAATATGAAAAAGTTGTTATAAAAATGCACAGTATGGCTGATAATTTGATTTCAATATTTCACTTTTGCGTTTTTTTGGGGGGCCAGGAAAATTTATCATGAAAGA
>PVKE010043112.1:0-13488 GCA_004027555.1 Craseonycteris thonglongyai | reverse complement strand
GGATCGAATCCCGGCTCCGGCCCAGGCAGGACCCACGTGCTGAACTGGGGAGTTCCCACAGTTTGGTTCTCTAACTGTCTCTGTCTCTGTCTCTCTCTCTATCTGTCAAAAAGTAAAATAGAAATAACTATGCACTGAAGACAAAAAGATAATTTCTCTCTATAAATGTGAAAAGATAAAAAAAATAAAAAAATAAAAATAAATAAAATAAAAAAATTAGGCAAAGGATGTAACAGACATTTCTCCAAAGAAGACATACAATTAGTCAACAACCACATGAAAACATGCCTGATGTCAATACTTAAAAAAAAGCTGGGAGAGAAAGAGAAAGAAAAAGGTTATCTGACATCATTAGTCATCAGAGAAATGCAAATCAAAACTACAATCAAATGCAACTTCATACCTACTAGGACAGCGGCCCCAGTGTTTTTGGCACCAGGGACCCGTTTCGTGGAAGATAATTTTTCCACAGATCAGGGAGCTTAACTGTCACTTATCACTCACTTATACAGTTTTGATGAGTCTGAAAGCAATTGATTTATTATGGTCTCTGTGCAGTCAAACAGCTCTGCTTATGTTAATCTGTATTTGCAGGCACTCCCCAATGCTAATAACATCACTGCTTCAGCTCTACCTCAGGTCATCAGGCATTTGATACTCGTAGGGAATGCACAACCTAGATCCCTTACATGCACAGTTCACAATAGGTTCATGCTCCTATGAGAATCTAATGCTGCTGATGATGTAATACAGGGGTGGCGAACCTTTTGGCGATTGAGTGCCAAAGTTTATGAAATAAGAGTATACTTGCTCGACTCGCGAGCCAACCTATCAAGTGAGATAGAGGTATCGATTATTTTTATATCTATAAGAGGCATAGGATGTTTTTATAACAAAAAACAATAATTCCGTGTGCTGAAATAATTGCTCCGTGTGCCACTTTGGGCACGCGTGCCATAGATTCGCCACCCCTGTAATAGGAGGCAGAGCTCAGACAGTAAGATGGGGAACAGCTATAAATACAAATGAAGCTTCCCTTGCTCGCCCGCTGCCACACACCTCCTGCTGTGCTGCCTAATTCCTAAGAGACCACAGACCAATACCAGTCTGTGGCCCAGGGGATTGAGTGCCCCTATACTAGGATAGTTGAAATCAAAAAGTCAGATAACAAGTTTTGACAAGGATGTGGAAAAATTGGAACCCTCAGATACTGCTGGTAAAAATGTAAAATTCCAGCTGCTTTGGAGAACAGTTTGGCAGTTCCTCAAATGATTAAATACAGAGCATAGAATTATTAATATAAGACCAGATGAACTAACAACTCTACTCCTAGGTATATTCATAAGAAAAAAATATATATATGTCCTCACAGAAATCTGTACACAAATGTTTATAAAAGCATTATTCATTATAGCCAAAAAGTGGACAACCTAAATGTCCATCAATGGATAAATAAAATGGGGCATTATCCATACAATGGAATATTATTTAGCCATGAAAAGGACTGAAGTACTGACACCTACTTAAATATGAACTTTGAAAACATTATACAAAGTGAAAAGCAATCACAAAAGGCCACATACTAAATGAATCCATTCATATGAGAAAGCCCATAATAGGGACATCTATAAAGACAGAAAGTAGATTAGTGGTTGCTTAGGACTGAGGTAGGGGTACGGATGGGAGCAGGAGGATAAGAGTCATATGAGAAAGCCCATAATAGGGATATCTATAAAGACAGAAAGTGGTTGCTTAGGACTGAGATAGGGGTGCGGATGGGAGGAGGAAGATAAGAAAGTGACAGCTAAAGCATATGAAGTTTCTTCTTGAGGTGATGAAAATGTTCTAAAACTGACTGTGGTAATAATTGCACATATCTGAATATACTAATAACCACTGAATTGCACACTTTAAATGGTAAGTTGTATAGCATGTAAATTATACCTAAAAAAAATAAAATACATTAAAAAAACTATTAGGAACATATAAACAGAAATATTAAAGTGGTTTTTTTTTAAAGAACCTCTCTTGTGTTAAAGAAAATAAATCAAAGACAGAACTGCAAGATATTTAGAAAATAACTATAACCTAAAGAACACAACTAAAGCAATTAAGAGCTGTTTCTAAACCAAAAAAAGGGCAAGGCCTCACATACAAAATAAGAACTGATAAAGTGGTCAGACACAGAAAATCTTGCTCAACTTCACACAAATATTTTGAAAACTTAGACAAAATAGATTATTTTCTAGGATAATATAAATTATCAAAGCTTCCCCCAAAAGATATAAATTATAAGCAGTTAAATTATCATAGAAGTAGAGATAATTGCCAAAGAACTACTCTCTTCCCAAAATACTCAAGGTCCAAATGATTTTAAAGGCAATTCAACCAAACTTTTAACTTCAATGCCTCTTAACCAGAGAGGAGAAGAAAAAAAGAAAAAAAACTTTGAAATTATTTTTATAAAAGTGGCATAATCCAACAAAGATAAAACAGAAAACTACAAAACAAGTTAATTTATGAGGAATGATGCAAAATTTCTAAATAAACTTTAGCAAACAGAACCCAGCAACAAAGTAAGCTGATTCAGGAAAGCAAGGATGGTCCAGTAATAGCAAATCTATTAAAACAATTCACCACAATAGATCAAAGGAGAAAAATTACAAAATTCCCGTAGAGGCTAAAAAGGCATTTGACAAAATTTACTTCCATACTTAAAAATCTTAATAAAAGGGTAATAAGCTGACTACTTTCACATGATAAAATACATATACTTCAATCTAATGTCAGGTCTAATCTTAATAGCAAAGCACTAACAATATCCCATTGAAGTCCGGAATAAGACAAAGATCTACTACTATCTTACTGTTTAATACTTTTAGAAAGTACTACACAAATCAATTTGACAAAAGAAAGAAATAAGTAAAAAAATTGTAACATAGGAGATAAAATTATCTTTATTTGGTAATAATATAATTAAACTGCCAAGCCCTAGAAAATCAACTATTTTTTTATTTAAAAAACTACTTACAGATAGTATTAGAATTCCAAAGTGGCTACATACAAAATTGATACTCAGAAATTAATAGCATTTCCATATTCAAACAACAAAAGACATAAAAGTAGAAAATCCTTTTACAGCAGTAACAAAAGAGAGAAAATACAGATGCCAGGATAACTCAGCAACTGAGGACTTCCCTCCCAATCACAAGGTCCAGGGTTCAATTCCTAGCCCCAGCCCCCCGCAAAACCATATGCTGCACTGCCAAGATGGCTCTGCAGCAAAGGTTCTCCCTTCCCATGGGGAAGCCCCCAGTTTGGTTCCCACCCTTTGTGGCACCACATTCACCTGTGTGGAACGAAACCATATCACAACTAATAATGTGCAACTATGAAGACTGCTCTGAGCCCTCCACCCTTCTCTCTCACTCTCTCACCTTCTCTCAAACAATAAAATAAATCTTTAAAAAGAGAGAGAGAGAGAGAGAGAGAGAGAGAGAATATCAAGGAATAAACATAACAAAAAATGTAAAAGGTCTATAGGAAAAAAACTTTCAAATGTTATTGAGGGATGTAAAACTGGACCAAGAAGAAATGATTATATACTCTGTTCTTAAACAGAAGATTGACCCTCAAATAGATGTCAATTATCTCTAAATCAATCTATAAATATAATGCAGTACCAATAAAAAATACCAAAAGGAGGGAAAGGGTAGCTTGTTAAACATATTTTAAGTTTTATGGAAAATAAATAAGCAAGAATATCCAGGAAAACTCTGGGAAGGAGAATGAGCGAGCACTACATAAATACAGGTAAAATGATCAAAGAAACAGAATAAAAGTCCAGTAAGAACCCCAAATTATACATAAGAACTAAGTACACCTATAGACAACATTTCAATACTGTGATAACTAGGTAGCCAGCTGGACTCCCACAACTCAATACTTTACATAACTTATATTTTGTATGAATAAATGCATTTAATTTAAACATAAATTTATAAAAGTACCAGGAAAAAACAAGAATTTTCATTTTAATTAGAAATAATATTGAAATAGAGAAGACCTTTTTATGACACAAACCTAAAATCCAAGATTGATAATTACAACCACAAAAATATTCTTAATTTCTGCTGGAAAAATATGCCATAAAAAAGATCAAAAGCCAAATGACAAACTGTGAAAAATATCTGCAACACATATCAAAGACAAAGAATTAATTTCCTAAAAGCAGAGAGTTCCTATAAACCATATTAAGCATGCCAATAGAAAAATAAACAATATACCAGATGAGTAAAAAAATATAAGCAGCTGCTATAAATAAAGAAAACAGATATAGTTCTCATTCCTACTAAAAAAATAAAGAAAAATATACCTATTAAATTGGCAACACAAGAAAGTTTGATAATCCATTCTGTTACCAAGGGTATGGCAAGCCAGCACTCACAAAACCGATGGAACATAAACTGGTACAACCTCTCTGGAGGGCAATCTGGCAATATTTATCAAAATTTAAATAGCACATATCCTTGGACCCCGCAATTGTACTTCCAGGAATTTATTATAAAGACAGACTCACTCATGTGTAAAAGTATGTATGTACAGGGATATTAATTGTATCATAATTTCCATTAGAATGACTATAAACATTTTATGTGCCCATTCAAAATTCAAACAAATGCTCCCATTTTTCTCCCCACCTGCATACATCTTTCTGGAAAGGATACACAAGAAATTTATAGCTTGTTGCTTCTAGGGAAGGAAGCCAATTAGCTGGGGTCAAAGGCAGAAGGAGAACGTGCTTTTTATCATGTTCTTTTGTACCATTTGAATTTCATATCATGAACATACATCACATTTAAAATTTTTAAGTGAAGATTTCAGTATTATTTTTACCCAGTTTTACCAATTGTTAATATTTTTCCACCTCTGTCAGTTTTCCAGTTCCTACCTTAGCAACAATGGTTTACTTGTCTTCCCAGTTAATACTGTACATAGTATTAATATTTAATCAAATTCACACAGTTAAATCATAACAGTAACTTGGGTTCCATTATCCCCATGATTTCTTTTCCCCTGAGCTCTACCTTTACATACCCACACTCTAAAAAGCACTGTTACCTGTTCTTTACTTCATATATGGAGATTATGAGTTAGTAAAATCCAGGACCAAGAAGCTATGAATTTCTTGGCCTATGGGGCAAACAGACAATCACTGTTGTATTTTAGGAGACACCAAAAAGGCAAGAAGCTGCTCAAACAAGGTTTCATAAAATATCGTTTGTTCTGTCACCATGGATGCAGAGTCTAGACCATTATTTTTATATTTAAGAACTTGACCTTATCCATTTGTCCAGAGTCAATGAAGCTGTAGGGACTGAATTACACTGATCAATCAAATCCATAAGAAAGTAATTGCTTGCAATATACAAAGGGTAGCAAGAAAATGTATACACATTTTAAGAAAGGAAAAAGCTATATTAAAATGGTAATACTCAATATATACTGATAACAAAAGATGAATACAAGTCACATTAGACTTCTGTAATAACAAGAAGTGCTCAAAGTGGTTACCATCAGCGTCCAGACACTTTAATTCCCATGAACTACTGCTTGAACATTGACCAAAGTGTTCTTCACTTGTCTCACTACACATGCCATTTCAATTTACCAAACGTCTCAAACGTATCACAAATGTGTGCAATTGATATGTGTGTTGGAGGTTCTGTTGCATATTCACACTTCCATTGTTGTACTTCCACGTACTCTAATTTCAAATACCACTTCAAAATGGTATTGCGCTCCTCAAATAACAACCGTGCTTCCTCCAGTTTCTTTTACTATCCTGCCTGTTGCACGGTGATGCTAGCATTCATTTGATTAATGCCATCTTTTGAGCAAACAGCATACTACCGGTATACATTGCTATCGTAATTTAATTCAACTTCAAAAAGCAAAATATAGATAACATCTCTTAAAATGTATATACATTTTTTGGCACACTGTAAAGTGCGTGCATGTGTGTGTGTATCAAGAGTATCAAATTATGTGTTTCAAGGAATCACACACAAATGGTAAGTATGCTCAGGTGAACCATAGTCCTATGAGTGAGTATAGGGAAAAGGGAACAAATCAGAAGGTCAGAGAAGACTTCCTGAAAAACACAGTGTGCTCAAACTGGAAGAGATCCAACAGAAGAGAAGCTAAAAAAGAGAGAACAGAATGAGGAATAAGAGGATCCTTGATGATGTGATAGCATGTGCAATGGCCCTGTGGCAGAAGGGAGCATGCTATGTCTAAGGTGGAAAAAGATCAAGGAGCAAGACCATATGATTTAGGATTAAGTAGAGATTAGAGAGGGGCCAGACCATGTAGTGCCTTTTAGGTCATGTTAAGGATTATTGCCTTATCCCAAGAGCAATGAAAAGCTAGTAAAGGGTTGTAAGCTGAGATCAGAACAGATTTGTGCTTGCAAAACATCAGTATGCTGTACGAATTACAAGGGAAGAGTAGAAGCAGGAAGACTGCTTATGAAGCTACTGCAGGAGACCTAAATAAGGGATGATGGCAGCAGCATCTGGCCTGGAGTTAGGGCAGAAATGAAATGGGACGTGGTGACAGATTACACCTGAAATGCAAGGGAGAGGAAAATGTTAAGGAGGATGTCCAAGTTCCACATTTACATAACTGCATGGATAATGATGCTATTGATGCCACTGCTGAAAGAGAGAGAGAACTGTGCTCCAGGGAGACCAGGTTGTTTTTTGTCTTGTTATGTTCCATTCTGTTTTGTTTTGTTTTGTTTCATTAAAAGCTGGATAGACTAGATGTGCAAAAAGAAAGGAATGTGGGTGCTCAGTATCTGGAAGTCTTGGTACAAAAAAAAATGAAAAATGGGATTAGAGTTCAAAGGAGAGAGAACATTAGCTACAAAAGCTTAATTTCTGTTTTTTACCTCCAGGGTCAACCATAAAACAGGCCTAGACATTTCAATCCTTCCCCATCACCTAAAATATTTTTAAACATCTCAAAATAAAACCACTCAAGCTAGGGGGTTGTGGGGGGGAGCTTAAAATGCAATATTTAGGGAAACAAAGCATTGGTGTGAAAGAATTTCAAAGTACTCATACCATATATATTGAGATGTCAGATGTTCCCAATTCTGAGGGTGAAGACAAGACAAAGGCTGCCTACTCCAGGAAGGAAGAATGAAGTGCCAGTCAAGGGAAGAAGAAAGCTAGAAGAGGCTGTTGACCCCACCGCATGAATTTTCAATTTAAACACGTTTATCTTTACCTCTGGACAAACGGCTGTTCTTGGCCTTGTGTACTGAAGGAATGCAGAAATAATAATAGCTCCACAACCGAGCCCCTTATCAGAAATCACGGCTTCCACTGCCATCAGGTGGTGGCAGTGAGGAAGTGCACCAACCAGGTTCTTGGGAGCCTGGAAATGCCTACCGGTATATAAAACCCATAGTAAGACCAAAGACCTAACGATTGCAGTAGAGGGCAAGCTGGTGATACGGATAATCTTTGGTAAGAGATACCTTCTAATCCGTTAGTACACAACAATATAAGTTTTCGCTAATAATCTGGGGTAGGAAAGAAACACTTCATTATTTTTTTCATGTTAAAAATCACATGTTTAGCAATTCTAGAATACCCAGTCTGATACTATCATCTCAAACACAACTACTGGTATATTACATATTTAACTATTTAAAACTGCTTCAATGTTAATTTTAAAACTGCATAAAATGAGTTAATAGTGTGCATTTCTAGCACGCATCAATATCATCACAAACATAAGCAATTGTTTCATAAGCAAAAAACCCTTTGTTAGCTTCAAATTAACCAAATAATTTTGACTTCTTAGAAGTAAGTACAAGGCTCGGTAGTAAACACAATTCAAAAAGCATCATGTTATCAAAACTCATCAGCTGAACAAATATACCACTGATAAAATCAACTTCAACATTATTCACAAAAAACATGGTGAATGATTAACACATCGCTCCTGATAGTTCTCTTCATGATAAAAATAAGCTTGCCCAATAAATATCTGACATTCTGTGCAGTATTTACTTCCCTACCTTCCTTCTACTCCATTGAATGAATATTCACTTACAAATGTATCTCTTTATAATTGTTTGCACACACATATTGATTTGATTTGTCTTTGCTTTTTAAGGCATCTGAACAGGAAGACAAGGAATTGTAGGCCAAAACGTGAAATAATCACATTGGGTACATTTTTCTAATTCTCAACCAACTGGTTTTATAGAGTATGATTTTGTCTCTAAGTACATTCTTGATCTTCATTTTCTCTCCTTAAAATCGAGACGCACTATCCATTCTGTCTCTGAACATGCCAAAATATTAGTAATTCAACTAGTTTTCCCTAATTCTCTTGGTTCTGTTTCCCACCCACCTCCCCACAACACCCCCCACCCCCACCCCAAACCACCTCCTCTCTTGTTTCAGGATGTCTAACTCTTACTCGGGGTGGTTTTCACCAAAGTCACTCTTTGGAATGTTCTTCCCTCTTCTCAATTCAGTACCCTTTTAAAAATAATTTCCACGGCTAGGCGCCACTGTCTTTCCCTTACAAGATCAAACTGCGGAAGACGAGATTGGGAACCGAGTAAGAGAAACATTTGGGCATGCCAATGAGACAGTGGTCTCTCCTTCGAAAAGAAAACACAACTCTCTGCACAGAGCTTTCAGCAGAGCAAAGATACATTTTTTTCCCCGCTGGGTTCCTCCTGTTCCCGCCCTGACCTCAAAGACACCTTTCCTTTTCTCTAAGCCCCAGCCCTGAGCTATGTGTGGGGCCTGCCTTTCCTCCTCCCAAGAAAAAGAAAACCAGGGAGAGAAGAAAAGGTAGCCGTCACCTTCCCGCCGCGCCCGCAAGCAGTCAGGACCATGTCCCACGACTCACCTGGCAGGTGCGGCCGCCCGGAGAGTTGCACGAAGCGGTTGAGCTGGCCAGTCCCCCGACCCCCGCTGCCCCCACTGCCCCCGCCGGCCCCACTACCTCCGCCACCGCCACCACTGCCCGCGGCGCCTCCTCCCCTCCGGCGGTTCCTGTCCCAGCCCTGGGCGGCCGACATGACCCGCTAACGATTGCCGCAGCCCCGTCCCGGCAGCCTCTGGCCCGGCGGTACTAGCCAAGCCTCCTTCCTGGGCTCCTCTAGAGACCCGGGAGCCAGGGAAAGGGGGAGCGCCCCGGTCTTCACCATTGACCAATGACTGGCTGACTTGGTGACAGGCAGCCAATGGCCAGTTGTCTTCTTGGCTAGTGGAGGGAGGCGGGGAGAGACGTGGTAACCATAGCTATGGCTAAAAAAAAGTGGGGGGAGAGAAAGGCAGGAGCAGTCGCTCCTCGCGCGCATCCACCGCGCTAACCTAGCCCGCGTCGCGGCGAGTCCTGCGGGATCAGGCGGGCCAATCGAGGGCCGAGTGAGAGAGGCTACGCCTGCAGAAAAACCTTGGGCGAAACCCCGTACTCCGGGCACGTTCAGGGTTCAGGAAGCGTTCCCCATAAACACTGAAATCCGAAATAGGATATGCACAAAATACGCATAGGCGGGGGGACAATACAGTGTTATGCCAGCTTGCAGACTGAGATCCCTTTCCCTGACCGCTGACACACACAAAGGGCTCACTTGGAGGAGGAAAAATCCAGGGGCGGAGTCGACGCTTAAATGTAAGGAGATATTCCTGGGTTTCACTTTTTTCTTTCAGTCGACTGGATGAACTCCCTAACTCAAAATAAGCCACGTCCCAAGCAAACAATTTTAAACCTGTTTAACATGGGGAAATGTTCAAGCTCACCACTGATCACAAAACACAAATTAACTTAAGACCCCCAGTGAGAAACCATTTCCAGCTCATTACCCTAGTAAAGATTTTAAAAATAACACCCAGCAGCGAGTAGAACGACAAGAGAAAGGTACTTTCATAGGGGACTGATGCCTATATAAATGTTTTTGTTCAATCGAACCCCTTTTGCTCGTAGAAAATTTCAATCAGCTTAAAGAACAGGAATGAAACTTGAGGTCGAAGAAAAATGTAGACGGACAGATCAGAAATTCCCTTTGTTCCAAAATTAAACAGAAAATTTGGCTTTGAACTTACTGAGCGCGGTGCAAAGTGGGAAAATACAAACTGTTCACTGATGTTTATGAATGACAAGGGAAAAGCATATAAATTCCTCAAGAAAAACAAAACTTTTCCAGGTTCTTAGATATGGTGGCTTTCGCCCCCATCCCGCGTTCCCCGCCCTCTCCCCGATGTTTCATATGAGAGAACGTTTTTTGTGCTTAGGAGAAAAAAGAGAAAATCTACTGGAGCTGAGGATGCATACCTCTTCGTGCAAATACGACGTCGCCACTGACTCAGCCTCCTTATTTTCCTACTTCAGTCCCTGTGGGCAGATGTTTTACCTATTAAGCACTATAATATACCGTATGTGAGACCTGAAACTAAGTCTATGACTCTAAAAGATAAAAATCAAAATTAATGAATGTTAATTTTCTTAGGAAACACTACCATTGAGTAACCAAATTGTAAAGGAAATTTTCTTTCTATAGGAGTACATAGTCCAAGTAATAAAGAGTGACTGTTAGAGAATCACCATTTTGCAACCCCTAATAAATTCAAAGATCAACCATTGAGCATCAACCACCACTAACATCACAAAATGAAAGATGAGATGTGTGTTTCTAGAACATAAACTTAACTATGAAGTAGTATTCTTGTAGAAGAAAAAATTGAACCTGAATCTCATCAAACTACCAATATCTAACTACCAATTTAAAGAGCTCTTATCTTTTAGAGAACCATACTGCAATATTTACAAATAAAATAGTCTGATATCTAGGACTTGCTTCAAAATAATCTAGAAAGAGGGGGTATGGCCGGCAGGATGAGAATGTAGATGAAGCAGACGAAGCAATAGACATGAGTTGATGCTCAACGTAGCTTGGTGATGTGTACTTGGAGTTCATTGCACTAGTCTCTCTCTTCTTTTGTATACATTTGAATTTTTCCCTCATAAAAAGTTTGTTTTGGGGAAGCCGAGATGGCTCAGTGGGTTAAGCGCTCACTTTGCAGCCCCAGGGACCTAGGATCAAATCCCCGCCCCGGCCTGTGCAGGCCCACATTCTGAACTGCGGAGTGCCCCCAGTTCAGTTCTCACTGGGGTGAGACTCTGGCCCAGTTCCTGCCCTGTGCAGCCCCACACCCACCTGTGGAATGAAACTATGTGGAAAAACCAGTGATGTACGACTATGGAGACTGCTCTGGGCCCTCCCTCTTCTGTCTCTGTATCTCTCTCTCTCTCTCTCTCTCTCTCTCTCTCTCTCTCTGTCAAAAACAATTAAAAATTAAAAAAAAAGTTTGTTTTAATAATTCTTAAAATGAACAGTTCCAGATTAAAGGGAATATCCAACAAAATATATGTGGTACTCTTGAACAAAATCAAACTTAGAAGGCAACTTCAGGATAATTGAAGATTTTGATTTGAAAATTTTTTAGAGAATATTGGGAAATTAGTGTTATTTATTAGGTGTGATAATGATATCAAGGATATTTTTTAGGGATGCATAATAAAATATTTAAGAATGGACTATCATAATGCCTTGAGACAGCAGGACCATCTCTGCCTGCCTGAGGCTTACCCATGAAGATAGCACAACAAGCAGTAAGAACTCAAGTTCACACTAACTCAGAAAACGAGTCTGTCTTGAGAATATTTTCCAGGAAAGTCTATTTTTTAAATGTTGAATACATACAATGATTAAAATAAATTTCCAGAGTTGTTTTTTAGCAGAGATTCTATAATTACAACTTTTTTAAATTATTTTTTGTTAAATTTATTGTGGTGACAAAATTATATTTTATTTATTTTCATGAGAGAAAGAGAAGTGGGGAGGGCCCAGAGCAGTCTCCATAGCTGTACATCATTAGTTGTGACCTGGTTTCATTCCACACAGGTGGATGTGGGGCCGTGAAGGGCAGGAACTGAACCAGGGGCCTCCTGCATGGGAGACTAGAACCTTCCTTGCCAAGCCGTCCCAGTGGTTACCAGATGTGTTGCAGTTCAGCACATGGGGTTGCAGGGGCTGGGAATCGAACCCCAGGCCTTACAATTGCAAGGCAAGCACACAACTGCTGAGCTATCCTGGCATCCCCCTATATTTACAAGTTTTAATGTAGTGAAGGAGTAGAGGATTGGGAAAGTGGTGAAAAGTACTCACTATATTATGAAATCTACTTGTGTTTTGTTTTGTTTTTTTTGTCATCTTGAAGACTTAAACTCAGCTCTGTGTTAACTCAGTGGCTGTCAACCTTGATAGTACATTGGACTAACCTGAAGCCATCTTCGAAAATACTGATGTTCAAATTCCAGCCAGCCTTTTGGATCAGAATCTCTGAAGCACAGGCATTAACCATATTCTTCAAGTTCCCCAGGTTATTCTAATCTACAGCCAATACTGAGAACACAGGCGCAATCCTCTGTTCCCCACTTTCATCACGTGCAAAATGGGAGTAATATCTTGTTTTAACAGCATCTCAGTGTTATGGTGAGAGATCAATGAAATGATATATCTGAAAATACATGGAAAAGTATAATGTTTTATGTAAATGTAAGGTCATAGTCCCATGTTAGCAATCAATGTACAGCAATCCTTTTAAAATGTTTACTTCTAACTATCTAGTTGTTACCAATCAATGTCACCCCAATAAATTTAACAATAAAAAAAAGAAAGATAATGTCTGAAAAAAATAAAATAAAAATGTTTACTTCTTGGACTGTTGTCTATTTTGTTATATTAAATATGACCCAGGATCATATAAATTCCTTGGTGAAGAGTCAAAGGTGATTAACTGCTTGTCATCAGCTCAGGTGAAATTAGCATTGATATTAGGAAGCCTAAAATAATGCATCTTTAATTTACTTAATTATGAAAATTATAATCATTTACACATATAAGCATTATACACTTAAGCATTACACATACTGACATCATAGAAACACAAAATGCAAATTGTAGCTGAGGTTAAGTTTGGCTGTCTAAGGAAAAGAAGGAAGGCTCACATTAATTTATCGCCTTTTGTGAATTAGACATTTTTATGTGTACAGTCTTGTTAACTGGGCACACTAACCTATCATAGTATGTTTGAAACATTAAGTCATGAAATCAGTTTAGTGGGTCATGATTAGTATTTTTTAAATGAAATACAGTGGGGGAAAGATGAATAAAAATATAAGAGTGCAAGAAAAAGAAAATGCAATGGGACCAGGAAGGTCTTGAGACACCTTACCTCTATCAGGGGTCTCCAAACTGTCCAGCCACATTAACTATCAAACAGCAGTTTGGGGGCCGACTACACACTCGAGGTCCAAATAAAAAAGAATCAAAACATAGATGTTGTTTTTAATTATTTATTTAATATTATTTTATTCAGATAAAAAGGT
>PVKE010043111.1:0-13488 GCA_004027555.1 Craseonycteris thonglongyai | reverse complement strand
TGGACACACTCAATGGTTTGGTGTTTACCTGGAGAGGAGGGGGGAGGGGGGAGGGTGAGTTGTGTGGGGAGGGGGGAGTGGGCACCAGATATATGGGGTTGGAGGGGGACCTGATTCTGGGAGCTGGGCACATAATGGGATGCATGGGTGATGTGATGTGGAGTTGTCCATTGGAAAACTGTCTGATTGTTACCAACTAATGTCACCCCATTAAATTTAACAATAAAATATAATAATATTAAAAAAAAAAAAAAAGATCTATCCATGCTGTCACAAACAGCAGTATTTCATTTGTTCTTATGACTAATAATCCACTATATATATGTCACATCTTCTTTATCCAATCATCAATAGAAGGACACCTCAGTTGTTTCCATGTCTTGGCCACCATGAATAATGATGCAGTGAACACTGGGGCATGTATATCTTTAAAAATAAATGTCTCAAACTTTTGGGGTGGTTACCCAGAAGAGGGATTGCTGAGTCATGTGGTAATTATATTCTTAATTTTTTGAAGAAGCTCCATACTGTTTTTCATTGTAATTGTACCACTTTACACTCTCATCAGTAGTGTATAAGGGTCCTTTTGTTCCACAGCCTCTCCAGCACTTGTTATTACTTGTCTTGTTAAAAATAGACATTCTATAAAGTGTGAGGTGATACCTCATTGTGATTATAATTTGCATTTTCCTAGGAACTATTGAAGTTAAATATATTTTCATATATCTGTTGGCTGTTTATTTGTCTTCTTGAGTGAAGTATCTGTTCATGTCCTCTGCCCATTATTTAATTGGATTGTTTGTTTTTTTATTGTTAACTTATATGAGTTCTTTGTATATTTTGGTATTAGCCCCTTATTGAAGGTGTTGTTTGCAAATATCTTCCTCCATTCATTTGGGTGCCTTTGTTTTGTTGATAGTTTCCATTGCTGTACAGAAGTATTTTAGTTTGATATAGTCCCATTCATTTATTTTTTGCTTTTACTTTCCTTACCTTTGAGGTCAAATTTATGAAATTCTGAATTCTACATTCGAAAGAAATTTTCTGAATTCTAAAACATTTAGCTCTGAGAGTTTCTAAGAGATTTGTGAATTTTATAGGCTGATACCTTGGATTTAACCTGGCCTCTTCTGTATAAATTATGTGGTATTGAATATAACCACTCTCTACTTCAGAACCCTCATCTGTACAGTAGAAATAATGTTCGTACTTACCCATAGAGTTGCTATGCATGGAAATTGCTTAAAATGGTGCCTGTGTCATGGTAAGCACCCATGTATTGGTAATAATTATTTAAAAAGAACTTTTTTATTTGAGGGCAAAAGTTGTACTTTCCAGCTTCATTCTTATATAGTACCTACTGCACAGTGGGGGGCTCTGTAAAAGCTTGTTGGCTTACTGTATGAGTGAATAACCCCGTTTGCCCCAAGCAGTGAGTTGCTCTCTTTCTTATTATTCCTCACAAAGACAGGTTTAAAAGACTGTAAAACTTGTTTCATTTTTTATACATTCACGCACACCTTTACTCATCCTGGCCTTTTTCTTCCTGACAGCATCTCATAGGTCTTTGCCCTCCTGTCCTTTCCATCCTTAGATATATACTTTTCAGTCAATCTTTTCTATATATGCCTTTCTTCACTCAAGCACTTTTAAAGTGCACTCTGTCAAGAAATACTGCTTTCTTCACATTTTCTCTGATTTTTTCTTATTCATCCTTTTTTTGGTGGGGGGAAGAATTGAAGTTCTAAGAATTTCTCATCCTTATGACATCTTCCCTCTTGTGTTCCTTCTGGAACACACAGACTCCTGTCTGTATTTTCTTGAAGCATTGTGAAATCTGCATACATGGAGTACACATTTCCCTTCTGTGGCTACTACAAACCACAAGAAATAGGAATGGTCTTCCTAGGCTGCCATCATTTTAACTGCCCAAAATATTACCTTTGGTACTTAAGGACCACTTTTGGTTTCCAGTAAAACACATAACATCTCAATACATTTTTGTTTTGAAAGAATTCACTGCCTCCTTATGGATCAGAATGAAATTGAGGGAATCTACTCATGTCATTGCTTACTCCATCACAAAGGAGGTAAAAATTTCATAAGGACTAATTAGAAATTATCAGATTGTTCTTGAAACAAAAAGAGACTTACTGTACAAGTTCAGATCATTGTAGTTACTCACCATCGTGTATCTTTCCTTGGTAGTTATTTATTTTATAAATTGTGTTTTCCAGCATGGAAATCTATAGGATAGCCCAGTAACATTCTTTTTCTTCTTTCTTTCCTCTCTTATTTTCTTCTGAGTCTTTTCTACCTGTAAATAGGTACAGTTCTTTACTGGCATCCTCTTTCTTGATGTACTGTGTTTTACTCCCACCACTTTCATTAAATGTATTGATTTTGAGCAAAGTACACCTTTGCTCATTGTCACAGTCTAATCATGATTGCTAACATGTCAACATCAGGAATACTTCAGAATCATACTTGCTTCCATTGCTGAATGCTTCGCTTTTATTTGTTGTCTAAATATTGCTCATTGATATCTAAGTTTTAGAAGGTACATTTATTATTTGTGACACATTTTCTGTTGCTTGAGAACTCAAATACCTTTTCCCTACTGTTCACTGTCAGGCTTACATAGATTCTTCTCTACACATTAGGCCTATTTTTCTCCTCCCCGAATGTCATTTTATCAGGTTGAAAAGTGCCCACTAAGAACATTGTTTTGAGAACACATTATTCTTTATCAAGAGTCCTTTATTAAGGAAATGTTTACCATGTTCCAGAATGGCAACCCTGTCCCTTGACCATATACCTCTCAGGTGCTTAATTTCCTTCTTGCCAGTGGCCTATTACTCTACTCAGTCTCAATTATGTACTCTCATGGCCATTGGTCTTTGCCTTGATGAAAGCTATACTACTTCATATCTCAAATTTAAATATCCCATTTTCAGACTGCCATCTCCCATCCTTTCATCTCTGTTATTCATTAAATCTTTAACCTTATCAAGACCTACAATTTATGCCATTCTCATTCCTGAGGAGAGAGGGAAGTTTCCTCTTCCCTCCTTTTCAAGACAGGATTTAATAATCCATTGATATCACCATGGCCTAGCAAATGCTCTCAAATAATTTTATCTAATTCTCTTTATTGTTTTTTGTTTGTTTTTTTGTTTGTTTTTTGGCAGGCCCTCAGCTGGTACCTTCTCAAATCAAGCAATTGAATTTTATTGGGAGAAGAAAATCAAATATGCATCTAGATTTTGCTTTCACTTAAAGTTCAAGATCATAAAATTTAAACCTGCCCGAGAACCCTTCTATATTTATCTAGCAATCTCATATGTCTATGCACCAATGGCAAAAACAATCTCCATGACCAAACTCAGGACAGGCTCCTGTGAGACCTTTTGTGACAAGGCTCTGAACTTTGGCTCTCTTCCTCACCCACTTCATCCAGTTTTAGCCAAAATCTTGCTGGGTCAGTTTAGTGAAAACTCACCACCCTTGGTATATAATCATCCTTGGTATCTGCTCAAATCTCTCATCTCCCCCGCCCCCCCCCCCCCCCGACTCCCCTGGCAACTCTTGATGACTTATCATCCTGATCTGTCTTCAGCCAAGAATCCTGTCAAGTTGGTTTAGCCAGAATCTTTCTTATCATTAATGTTTTCTCTTAGTAAAATTTCCTCTACTGACCATCAACCTGCTCCTTGGTTGTAAATGCCCACTTGTCCTGATTGAATTCTGAGGTGACCTGATCTCTCTATCCTGCTTTAAAACCCCATTGCAGGTCTTGAATAAAGTCCTCTTTACTGTGTTTGACAAGTGTCATGAATAATTTTTAACACAAGTTGACATATTTCATACTTTCTTTGCAAACTTCCACATCCTCTGTTCTTCAACTTGCTCTTAGCTGATCACCTTAACTCACACTTTATTTAAAATATGGGAGCTCTTGGTTAGTCAAGAATGCAGTCCTCTTTTCACCACCAAATCTATATACTTTCCTGTTTCTTCATCCATTTTCTCACCTGTCACAATGGTGGAAATGTCCCTTCTCCTAGAAATCCCATCCCTTGTCAAAGACTAGTTCTTCCCTCATTTTTTATATCTCTTCAATTAGTAAGCCCTTCTTTATGAATGGATTAATCCCATCACTGTTAACATGCTTCAGAATCTTCCATATTATAAAAAAAAAGAGAACTCTCCCTCTCTCTCCATCTCCTGCCCCAACAGCTCCTGTACCATATATTAATACTTCCACAACCAAACTTCTTAATTTTTTTCTAAACATGAGATCTCCACTTTCTTACCTCCTCATTATTCCTCAACCCATTCCAATGTATCTCCTACCTCTAGAATTTCATAATGTCACCAGCGAACATTTAATCCAAAATATTCTTTTCTGTTCTTGTCTTATTTGACCTCTTAACAGTGTTCTGCGTAGTTGGCCATTTCCTCCTTTCTGAAATAGCCTCTTTCCTCAATTTCTGGGGCACCATGATCTCTTTGACTTATTTCTACTTCTTTGGTTATTTCTCAGTTCCTCTTTTCATCATACCTTTAAACATTGACATTTCCCAGATTTTTAACTTAGGATTCATTTTCTTCTCTCTGTATAGATTTTTCCTAGGTAATTTTTTTTTCCTGGAAAGGAAGGAAATGTCTTTTACTATTATCTTTATGCTGACAACTCACATATTTATGTTCCCAACCCAGACCATATCTCTGAAACATCCATAGATATTTAAAATTTACCATGTCTAGAAATAAACTCTTGCTCTTCACATCCCATCTATAGCCCCATTCACAACAACCAGGAAATTGTTGGTTCATGCTTCTGACTCACCACCCACAGTACTGTCTATACTTGCTGACAATTCTACTTCTACTATCTACTCAAATTCATCACCATCTTCTCGTCTTAACAACAACCCCTCCTACCACCCACCTTAACCCTTCATCTCCCCCATGCAGTCAATCAGCGTCTCTTCACTGGGTCTCTATAGTAACTCCTAATTTACTTCCTTGTTTCTACATTTACCTTATTCCAATCTGTTTTTACACATGGTGTCCAGATTGATCTTAAAAAATAAAATTTAATTGTATTTCTCCTAAAACCCTACAATGATACCCCCTTATGCTTAGAGCTAAATTGACCTCCAATCAGATGAGTCTTTGCCCTCTTTTACCAACTCTTGAGCTGCCATAATTCTTGCTCACCTTGCTTTATTCACTCTGTTCTTGTTGTACTTCCTCAAATATAGAATAATTTTGCTGTGTCTGGAGAATTTCTCCCACACAGCCTGTGTGAGGGAGCTTCAGTCTTCAGGTCTCGAATTACTGATGTTTTTCTCGGAGGCGTTATTGTTTTCTTTAATACAATTATATCTTTTATTTGTTTGCTACTTGTTTTTCTCCCAATCTTCTCCCCAGACTAGAAGTTCCATGAAGGCAAGGATAATGTCTCTTGTTCATAAATGGAGATATATCTAACATCTACCAAAGTATCTAATATGTGACATGTTCAATAACAATTTGTTCAATGATTGAATCAATAAGTTTTAGCTGACAAGTTCTCTTAGTGCTTCTTTGACTGCCATTATAGTCTCCGTGAAGTTCAAAAGTATGACTCTGTAGATTGGTTTGAGATTACTATGTTAATTTTTACTTTGTGTCTTCTTACACTTACCTATGCTATTACCCAAGGTAAGTCAAAGGAATCCCTATTCCTTGATCCTCAAAAGGCTTAACTAAAATTGTATCCTTAAATATGTCTACCTACCTCATCATCTCTTGGAATTCCCCCAATATAAGTCAATTCATGTTTTTCTTATTCAAAAATTTACTTCAGATCTTATTTTCTCTGATGAAAGTATGATGAAAAGGAGAAAAAGAAATCTTATTATGTATCTAATTTTGTTTACACTGAATAAAAAATTAGGAATAGTCTACTCATATATGTTCTTTGGAAATTAAAGGTATGAGATAGAATTTGTCATGTTGTAATAACTATAGGGTAGAGCACGTAGATCTCTATATCTTTTAGACATTCAAAGATTTTAATATCACATTGTAAGAATATATTCTATCTTAATCACTTCCATAGAATTTTTCTTATCTAAAATGATAATTATTTTTATATCTATCTCAATTTCAATAGTTTAATAAATATAAATAGAACATGAACTTTAGTGGTAATTGGCAATGGTGTTACTTTTCTCACAGTTTTGAAAAATGTATTCAGAGCTAAATGCTTACTTGTAAAACATCTACAGCATTGTGACAAGAATTCAATATATTTAATAAGTAGTTAGAGAGCAGACATTTCTCTTAGGATTATAGCAACATATGACTAGGATTATTCAGGTACTAACATTATTAAATAATACAAATGTTGAAAGAAAATCAGTATAACACTTAAAACTTATTTAAATGCCCAATTTGGATAGGGAAAAGAAATACATAAAACAATATTAGAAGTAAATTAAGTGCTAGGCTAAGCTCTCACTTTATTAAGTATTAGCTAGAAATGCAGGATTTCTTCTACAGGCTTTTACTGTCGCGTTATGGACAGTCTAGATTAATTTAAAAATGCAGTGCACTTTTTCCTCACAGAATAAAATTGAATTAGGTGAGACATCAGAGAAGAACAAACACTGAAATAAACATTGCAACTGAAACTAAAGTAACTGAAGTGAAAATGTTTTCATAATGAACTTTTATGTCTAACAAGACCAGACACTTAGAACAGTGTAAGCTATATTAAACTCTTTTATGAAAGGATTATGTTTTGTATGATGAGTGTTTTAATATAGGTATGGTACATAGTGTAAAATACAACTACATTTAACTCAAAGTAATTACAAGAATTCAGTCAACATTATTTTCTCCTGTGCTATCACATTGATACCAAAAATAAATAAATAAATAAAATTTTCTGGAACCTTTCACCAACACATCTCTGTTTCAATTATTTTTGGCAGTATATATTGCGTCTCTGCCTCAGGTACCTTTTATATCGACAGTTGGTAGCACAAGCCTTTTAACACACAAAGGGTAGCAGCTCTTCAGCCAATCTGTGATAAAAGGGAAAAAATGAAATCACTATGGAAACTGCAGGAAGGATCTAAAAGCTCTCTTTATAAAGTAAACGTCTGATGTTTGTGACTGCAGGGGTAAAAAATTCATAAATCTGTATGATGCTATCATTTCTGATTTGTTATCACTGCAAATGCCAACTGGAAGCAGCCTGACCTTGGCTTCATTAAGTGCTGTCTATTCAGCAAGAGTTACTATTCAACAGGAGGAAGACGCGGTCTGCAGAGAGGTCGGGGTTTAAAGGGGTAGTGTGAGACTGAGCGAAGAAAATAATTTGCCTAGGCTGTTTCCTTTCTTTTCTCATTGGATTGTCTTTTTCTTTTAAGTCACAGTGACTTGATGGAATCAGGCACACCACCGAACTGTTCTGCTCTGTGTTTTATTTTGGTTTGTTTTTTCATTCAGAAATGGAGTAAATCTCAGACCCAAACTTAACTTAGAAAACGATGCCTGTTTTTGATTTGAGTTGAAAAACAAATAAACAACAACAACAAAAAACCCAACTAACCCTCTCCTTTCTATCAAAAAGCAACTAAATACCAGGGAGAAGCTGTTTTCACTTCAGCATTTTAGACCACCCCTCCTAACCACCACCACCACCCCTCCCCCCAGGAGGAGAAAAGGAGGAAGAAAGTGAAGATCGTGACTACACAAACTGTGATGAATCTGAGCAGACAGCAGACAGCAACAGACACCTGTGTCCTGGAAGAAGTTTCAGAACATCTCGTAAGTTCTCAGAAGTTAAGTGACTTTTAAAAGATAGTTGTATGGTTGTTTAAGTAGGGAGGTTTTATGTGGTAATAGTTGACTTGTGAAGGAGGGATTGTGGGGTCAAGAGGATGCTGGAAAATTCTCAAATGTAAAATTCTGCAAATGCAAGAATGGTCTAAATTCAGAGGAAGATGAATATTCAAGTAAGTAGAGCAGTTTCAGCATTGCTTATGCTGCTATGCCTATTTCTACAATGTTTACTATTAAATATTATTTCATTAGTTAGATTTTCAGGCCATAGAAACAGTGGCTTATTTCCTTTTTAAGTTTATGGCAACTTTACTACAGTTGTAATGCATTGAAATGTCAAAGATTGATGTGCATGGTAATTGATTTCATATCGTCATGCTGTATTTAGACAATTATAAACATTGCTAATCTAATGTTTCAAGGTACTTACAAACAATTAGCAATTCTGTGCTAGCATCTCAAACACACTTTTGTTGATAATAATATACTGAAATAGGTTCTATAAATCCTAAAGGGCTGTTGTGTAAGAGATGATTAGAAAATACTGAGTTTTTCCCCAGTGAAATGATTTAAAGCTATGAAATTAAAAACACAGGCATTCTGGTTGTGAGCTTGCAAAAATTCAGCACAATTAGCAGGAAGAATGCTTTGCTTTACAATCATATAATTGCTTAAAACAAAAGAATACAACATCTACCACACTAAGTTTATTGAACTTCTACTACTACTAATGACTAACTTGGCTATTTGCACAGTCTTTACAATTTCCACAGTGCTGTTAGATGAGTGTTAATGGTCAGTGATACAAATCTCAAATGGAGGTGTATGTCCGGCACCCAAACATAAGTGCATGCGTACTTCCATTTGAAAATATTTAAATGCCTTATATATACTGACTTCACTGATGCTTGTTGTGTATATAATGAAAACCAATTATCTGTGGAGAAAACTTGACTGGGTGGCAGGAAATTAAATTGGATTTTAAAGACTTCCTTAAACAGCACTAGCTAGGGAAAGCTCCAATAACATTTTAGCTCAGGATTGTAATGACTTTGCTATATTAATAAATCATGCTTTATCCTGACTTATATCAAAAGGTTTGGCTGGGGAAGACTGCACATGACAGAAGGAAGAGAGGAGAGAGCTCTCAGCTAAAGCTTTGCACACGTCAGGCCACTCTGACATCCCTTTGAAGCTCTGGAAACAGCTGTTGCAGAAGTCAGGTAGGTCCTCATTTACTCAAAGAACGGGATACAGGATAATATATATCTACTAACACAAACTTCCAAATTGTAATTCTTGAAGGGAATAGTCATGGTCTGGAATCTTCTGACTTATAAAATGCTGTGCAAAATAAATGTAGGAAAATCTTTACCAACTTTTCTGCCTAATTCCCTTTTTGGAAGCTTCTCAACTTCTAGGAGATGCTTTTCTGTTGAATATCAATTCTCATCAATCAGCTCCATGTTATTTTTTATTTTTCATTTTTTTTAAAAGTCTGAGACCACTTAAAAGGACGTTTATGGAAAACATATTGTTTCATTTACGCATACAACAATGCAAAAGCGTTCCCTTTGTTACTATTCAAAATATTAACATTTTGTTGTCTATATATGTTCACAGAATTGATTTCCAGTAGCTATTGTAGAATAAGAAAAGCAAAATACGCTACCATTACCTCAAAATATCTGATGGCTTACTAATTTATGGATAAAATGTTGCCTTGAGTTTTTCTGAAACCAAGTATTTTCTAATTTAAACTGTATATCAGCAAGTTGATCAGGTAAACTCTATCAAGTATATGTTATTGTGCTGCTATGAGGGAGTTGTTAGGGGAAATGCATACTTTTCCTTCAATATTAATTATCAGGTGGCTAAACTATTAGTAGTGCAGGTGTTTGGGTGATATAAAATAGCTCCTAATATTTTCCATTAAATGTAGACTGGGTTTTCTGAAGAATACTCTCAGAAACAGTGTTTTCTCTTACTTAGTGGATTAAATAAAAATGTAAGTAGCGTTGAGCTCATCCTGGATCTTGAATATTGAAGAGCTGTGGTTATATATTTTATGATGTGCTTTCTAGTCAGCTAAGTTGCATGATCAGATTTTTAAGATTTCAATTTTGAATATAATCATGGTAATACTTGCCTCTCACACCCCACAGAAATTTCCTCTCTCGCCTCTCTCTCTCCAACTCTGAAAAAGTAAAGTTCTGTCGAGTAAGTTCCCAGGGAATCTCTTCATAGCACTAAATATCCATAATCTCAAGAGGGTCTCAGAAATAGTTCAAAGTTTTGTATTATTGTCTATTAGCAGTACACTGCTATACTGCTATTAACTTCCAACTTGCAACCATCAGAAATCTCGATCACATGAGCTTTCACTCTGAACCAGAATTTACTCTCTAATCTCAAATGGGCCAACTGAGATGAGACAAAAACTTTTAATTAGAATTTTAATATGTAATCCAAGCCATTTATAGATTATGCACAAGGTGATCTTCTATGTGTTTAATAACTGTGTAGAGAATTTAGATAATGTTTAATTTGGTAGGGAGACTAGTTAAAACTTTCCTGGAGTCGGCATACCTGCAACATTCAGGAGAGTCTCTAAGAAGTTGCATCGGCTTGAGGTTTATTGTGTGAATGAGTAACTGAATGCGTCTGTAGCAAGTCCTGAGGTGATGGTGGAGGGTAGTTATAAAAACTGGAATATTCTGTAATATAAAGGAGATATTCTGTTTCCCTTTCACATGTCCCTCAGTTCAAGCTATGTGGATGAATAGAGATAAATACCCATTGGAGTACCAGGGAAATTAGCCTACCCCTTGCTACTATTAATGAGCAGTCCCCCTCATCTCATGTGTTTATTCCTTAAAACCTAGCACATGAAGCAGTGTGGTATTTTCCCCCTTTCAAGAAACAGTTGGCATTTTATGTTGGACCTCTGCTTGACATGAATTATTTGGCAAATTGGGGACAAAAGTGAGAATTATAAACCTAGGACTGTATACTAGGACTATTCTTAGACAAAAATAGGTGAGTAGGGATTTCACAAAAAAACTTTATTGAGAAAAAAATTAATATTATTTCCCTGTGCATGACACAACAAGAAAAAAGTGCACACCTTGTGCCAATACCAACACCCATATGTATACACACACACGTGCACACACTTTGCAGGAATGTATCCTCTATTTTTTATTTCCATGTGAGCACTATTCTCATTATTGTTGATAACCCTCTGCACATGCCTCCAAAAATAATGGACCCCCCACTGAGAGAGCTGTCTGTATGCAAGCGTGTTAAGAGCTGCATATTTCAAATCTGTTTGGCACACCAAGTGTGGTTTTCTGAAGACAACAGAAGTTGGACCGAAAGATCAAAGAGAGAAAAAAAAGCAACAGCACCATAAATGATAGTGACATGTGGGTGGGGGTCTGGATAACACTCTAATTAAATGGACTTACACCTAAGTCTTATCACATGCTCAGGAGTGAGCTCTCAGATGCCCTGTTCACACTGCAGCATTAGAGGCCGTCATGGGAGCCTTGGGTGGCAGCTGTCATCTCCCCTGTGATCAGCTCCATTCTGCATGGGTACCTATAACCTGTCCTCTACTTTCTTCCACTGAATGGGCTTCTGCTATTTTGCTATTAAGGTAGTCATGAGAAATTAGGTTATCCCTGCAGCTTACAAAGGTTTGCATGTTTCTTAAAATTGGTTTAAAAAAAATCAGCTTATCCCACTTTGATAAAACAGGCTACAAGGTTCTCTTGTTCTGTTGCTGGCTCAGAGATTAAGAGTTTAGTGAGAAACCTCGTATAGTTTTCTGCCTGTTCAGGTTCAGTCTTTTGACAGCCTTTCCCTTCAGTGCAAAATAGGAGCTCTCTCTGAGAATAAAGCACAAGGTAGGATTCCAGAAGTCACCAGTTCAGCAATTTGAACTTCTCAAAGAGTTTCTAAAGCCTACCTTAATTGGACAGAGTTCTAGTTAAGTTAGCATGGCTGGAACTGTTTTTAATATAATGGGATTTAGGACAAGAGACTGTGAAAAAAAAGAAACTGTATTTTCTAAGTCCTTTTTCTTTTTCCTTTTTTAAATGGAGCTTTGAAATGTCATGATGCAATCTCTTATTCAATTCTCAAAATAATAAATAAAACAAACCCTAGATCTTGAGACGAAGCTGTTGGTCAGCATATAGATATATATTGCATGTCTCATGACCATTAACAGCCATAGCTCCCACTATTTCATTGAGTGTTTACTCTGGCTTTGTAAAGTGATGCTCGAGTATGGGTTTTACAGAGAAATTCCATCAGCGTAGACTCTGCAACACACCTACTGTATCGGGATATTCAGTTTCTTGGGTAAATGGTAACAATTAATGAAATTGGTGCTCTGTCTAGAAAAGAGTCAAAAGTGCTTGTATATCAAGTCTTTAGGAGGAGTATAAGTTCATCTTTTCTTTTAACTCAATGAGAAGCTACTTTTTCTTTTCTTTCTTTTTTTTTATTGCCTACTTGCTAAACAATCAAATGCAAGACATTTTGCCTCTTTTACTTCTTAAAAGAAAATGATTTAATTAATACACACAGGTGAAAGAAACCCACTGTTATCTAGAAAAATCCAGGGCTGTAAAGAATCAAATATATCCTCTGGATCTTGGGATCCATCCGGAAACTATAGAACAAGTTAGTTTTCTCTGGGTTTCCTTTATTTTGTTTCACTGCCATAGGCATAATTTAAACACTGGTGCAGTTTGGGGGAAGCAAGATGTTTTGGGGGTACTTGAGAAAGCAGTGGGGTCTAACAAGAGAGAGACCAAAAAGATTCCCGATACTAGGAAAACAGAGGTCTGTCTTCAGGGGGTGGCTTTTTGTGGAGAATGTCTTTGACATGCCACACCCCTGTGCGAAAGGTTGGGACCCCTTCTGGGAAGGTGACCTCCGTTACGTTGTAGAGTATACATATTTAGTCAGGATACTCTGAACAGTCCCAGTCTCTGTCTTCCTTTTAAAATGGGCTGCGCTGTTCATCTTGGATGTCAAGGTTCTCTTTCACGCGCTAAATCCTCCCCGTGTATTCTAATGCTTCATTTCTTCCCAAGAAAACAAGATATTTGCATTACATTTGGCATTTTAATAACAGTCCTGGCAACTTGTCCTTTGTGGAAGATGCAGGATTAGTTCCTACCACAAGCTCATCTGCATCATCCCCATTTATTTCTCCTGGGTGATGAGAAGACCTTTGCGTTTGACCAAAAAGCACTAGTAAATAAGGAGTTAAACTGAAGGCAGGCTCACTGGTTTGCGGAGATCTGTCAGAGTCTGACTGGCTGGCTACATATCTGTCTCTGGAACAATAGGTACCTGTATTCTGCACGGACTGCTGGGCAGCGCTGACACTCAGGAGAAGGTCTGCCTGTGTCTGCGCTTTCCGGGTGAGAATTCCCAATGACAGTTCCACTTCTCAGTGGAGGAGAAAAAAATATCTGTCTACTCTCTTGATAAAGGACAGAGCTTTGATCGTTTTCATTCAGGCTTGTCTTGGCCGGAGATTTTAGGTTCTTAGTCTCAAGTCAGCAATCTCTTCCTCTCTCTCTCTCTCTCTCTCTCTCTCTCTCTCTCTCTCTCTCTCTC
>PVKE010043110.1:0-13490 GCA_004027555.1 Craseonycteris thonglongyai | reverse complement strand
TGCATAGTTATTTCTATTTTACTTTTTGACAGATAGAGAGAGAGACAGAGACAGAGACAGTTAGAGAACCAAACTGTGGGAACTCCCCAGTTCAGCACGTGGGTCCTGCCTGGGCCGGAGCCGGGATTCGATCCTCGGTCCTCATGGCCTCAAAGCGAGCGCTCAACCCGCTGAGCCGTCCCGGCTTTCCCCTGCTTTTAGTTCATTTAAAATCGAATATATCAAAACACTGTGATCCTAGTTAACCATCACGACCCGATCAGTCCAGCAACCGCAATCAAAATGGCAACTTGGCGTCTCCCGCTTGGGTGGAGGAGAGTTTAAAGAGCGCAGCGGCTAACGAAGACGCGACATGTACAAAGGCGAAAGCTAGGGAAAAACTTATACATACGATATCGCAAACATACCAACGAATATAATAAACCTGTGTAGATACTCAAACAATATTTTAAAATTCTAACAAATGTATAAAAATAAGTTATAGTTTTACTTAGTGTTTATGAAAAACTTCTGATGCAGTCAAATAATGGCGGGCGCACACAATCGGGCCGCGGGCACCATGGTGCCCGCGGGCACGGGGTTGGGAATCCCTGATCTAGAGAATGAGGATAAAAGCAATATTTCTTGGGACTGTGAGATGTAAATGGAGACCTTAGCACCATAGGAAGGCAAAACTTTACCTCTGTCCTGTTAGGGTCTTGGCTGGACCTGAAAACTAAATTGACACAGGACAGATTAATAGGATAAAAGTATACAGTTGACCCTTGAACAGCATGGGTTTGAACTGTGTGGGTTTACATGTATGTGGATTTTTTTCCCCTGTAAATACTGTAAATGTATCTTCTGTTTTTTGTAGCACTTTCTTTTCTCTAGCTTACTTTATTGTAAAATACAGTATAAAATGCACATAACATACAAAATACATGTTAATCAACTGTTTATGTTTTCTGTGAGGTTTCTGGTCCATAGTAGGCTATGAGTAAATAAGTTTTAGGGGAGTCAAAAGTTATATGCAGATTTTCAACTGTGTGGGAGAGGGTCAGCACCCCTACTCCCCACATTATTCAAAGGTCAACTGTATAGAGTTTTACATGTACGTGGGAGCCCCTGCAAGAAAATGAAAATCCAGAGAAGTGTCTAGGCCTAAGGGTCTATATACTAGGTTGAATGAAGAGAGGCAATTATGGAAAAGTAACTGAATATATGGGGAGACTAAAGGTAGGAGTTGTTTTTGTTTTTGTTTTTAAATATATTTTTCTTTCTTTATTTATTTTTGAGAGAGAGAGAGAGAGAGAGAGAGAGAGAGAAAGAGAGAGAGATACAAAGAGAGCTGAACTGGGGGAGCTCCCAGTTCAGCATATGGTTCCGTACGGGCCGGGGCCGGGATTCGATCCTCGGTCCCCGGCGCTGCAAAGTGAGCGCTTAACCCACTGAGTCATCCCGGCTTCCCCAAGAGTTGTTTTTTTTTTTAAACAAAATCTGTTTGTACAACCATTGGCCTTGACTTCCCATCTCTATTGATTAAGAATCTTTCCTCCTGGTATAGAGAGGGATCTTTCACATAGGAGTTTTCTCTCCTACTTTCAGGAAGAGTGCCCTTCTTGGACCAGCTGGTGTTTTTGTTTTTTTGGTTTTTTTCCCAAGTACGTTTAGCTCAATAATTCTTAAGCCAAAGTGGCATATTGGGGGTGTCACCTGGCACATATAGTGCCTGATACATACAGTAGGATGTTCATGAACAAGAGCTCCCTAACAAAGCCCTGGCCAAGAGAGGGTTAAAGGCCAAGGTATCTTGAAATTCTCTGATAATTAATGCAGCCTGCCCTGTCAGAAGTCAGCTAATAAAATGATTTATCACTGAAACAATGACATCATCACAGCAATGAGGTCATCTCTGCTGTCTTGGTCAATAATAGCTTCATTGCAGAGCACTTTGACCCAGGTTTCTCCCTTCCAGCCCACTACCCAAGAGAGACTTTTCTAATAGGTATGTTACTATTGTAACTCAGGATTTTAGTAATTTCCCATTCTAAAATGGTGTTCCATGTCTGTGCTTTTGACTTACATCCTTTCCCACTTTCTCATCAAAATAGTTAAACTGGGGGAAGCCGGGATGGCTCAGTGGGTTAGGCGCTCACTTTGCAGCACCGGGGACCGAGGATCGAATCCCGGCCCCGGCCCGTGCGGAACCATATGCTGAACTGGGAGCTTCCCTGATTCAGTTCTCTCTCTCTCTCGCTCTCTCTCTCTCTCCTCTGTCAAAAATAAATAAATAAATAAAATATATATTAAATGATTCTATTAAAAAAAAAAAATAGTTAAACTGAAGTAGTAGGAAAAAAATTTCTATTATCCCTGGGAAGGGTCTCACCTGCACTCTTGAGATTATATAGCCAGCCATTCAGAAAATCATTCAGCTCAGTGCAGAGTATGGACATGGAGTCTGCTAGTGGTACCACTACCACACTCCCTAGTCCCATTAATATCTCTTGGCTTAAAGTGGGGCCAGGAGATGATACCTCTAGTGGTCTGCAAGGGATGTGAACTTCAAATGGGCTTGAAGCCCATGCCCAGGAACCTGAGTCTGTGGGGAATGGGGATCCTACATAATGCCTGGGACGGGGGTGGAGGACTCAGAAAGAAGTGGCTTGAAACAAAAATAGCATTTAAAGTCTCACGTCATTTCTGTGGGTCAGGGGTTTGGGAGTAGCTTAGCTGTGTGGTTCTGGCCCAGAGTCTCTCATGAGATGTGATCAAGGTTGAATGAAGAGAGGCAATTGTGGAAAAGTAACTGAATATATGGGGAGACTGAAGAGAAGAGGTTTTTGTTTTAGAACAAAATCTGTTTGTACAAATTTCTCTTGGCCTTGACTATCACTGGGGCTGCATCATTGGAAAACTTTGATGGACTGGTGGGTCTCGCAAGATAGCTTACTCACATGGCTATTGATAGGAGGCCTCAGTTCTTCACACATAGGCCTCTCCACAGGACTACTGGAGTGAGTGCTCAGGTGAGTGATCCAAGACAGAGTGCAATGCCTTGCTGACCCAGCCTTGGAAGTCACATGTTGTCATTTTTGTGACATCCTATTGGTTACACAGGTCAACACTGTTCAGTGTGAGAAGGGATCACATGGGACCATGGAGACCAGTAAAGAAGGATCATTAGGGTCTGTCTTGGAGGCTGGCTACTACAGGGATGCTGTCTCAAGCATCCTTAGGTTACCAAGACAGAGGGAAGAGGAGAGATTACCCTACTCCAAACAAGACATACAAAATTTAAATACATTATTCATACTGAAAAGAAAGCGGGGCATCTTCAGGGCCAGGAAAAGAGGTACATTCTTGCAGCAAGTGAGCCTTGAAGGCCTGTAACCAACAATGAGTGAATGATCCCTTAGGGGCTAACTTCATGCTGCCCTAGGATGTATCCATTCCTGGCTTTGAGCAACCACATAATGCACAGTGACCTTGACCTACAGGATATCACACTGGTCTACATGTATAATATCATGTTGACAGGAACAGCTTGGATTTCTGCCCCCCCCCAAAAAAAGTTACATATCTTTTAATGTTCCTGTAAAATGGCTTGAGGCTCCACTCACCAAGATTGTCATCCTTCCTGTGATAGGTCCACAGCTCAGGCACCCTAGCCAGTCTTGGGTACAGGAATTTGTAGGATAGGACCCTGGAAAGCTTGAGAAATCTCCAGAAGCACCCATTTTTTCTTTGGCTGCTGTTGCTGCCAGAGCCCCACTGTGTGACCAGGGATCCAGCTGAATTGCCCTTGAGAAGCTGAGGCTCTGCTCCCATTGCTCAGGTTTCTACCACTTCTGCTACCATCAGAAGTGGGGGAGGGAGAGCAGTGGCAGGGTCTAGGATGTAGCTCACCTTGGCGATATTGAAGAGGGAAATAGCTCTTCCCCATTCAAGCCTCCTGTGGCTCTCTGACGCTAGCCTGGACTACACTGGTGGCTTTGAATTTGGGACATTACCTTTCCACCATTCCAAAGCCCACCAGAATTTTGTATTCCAGAAGAATTTTGTATCCCGTGGGGAGATGGAAGGATATGAACCTGGCTACATGCTCCTCTGTAGGTAAGTCTTTGTAGTTAGTCACAGGTGTGACAATCTCCCTCCAAAAATCCTTTCTTGGAGGGGACCTTGTGGTAGGGACATCCCACACTTCTAACCTGGGCCTTCAGGGCTGAGATTTCCACATACAAGTTCACCCTTCATAGAGCCTGGAACACAGAAAAGGCATGTTCTTATTGCCTTGTCTGCCAATCGCTGCCTGTTTTGTGGTCCTTCCTTATATGGCTAAGACCTTGAGTGAGTCCTCTGGGTTTCCCAGATCATTGGATACATACAAGACACCCCCAGCTAGGCCACCTGCCTACTACCCAGAGTGAAAGCCAAAATCCTCAGCTTGGTCTGCAAGGCTTTACCTGATCCCCTGCTACTCATGAGCTTCCCCTCTCCTCTTGTTCACTCTCATGTTCCCACCTCAGGACCTTTTCACTTGCTGTTTTCCCTCTGCAAAGAATGCAGCGGCTGACCAAGGCTGTGGGTGGGAATCTTTTGCCCAGGATGTGGGCAGTAATGGGTGTATTTGCATAGAACTTAAAAAACAACACCGCGTAAAAATTGGTCTGCATTTTATTATCATTATCAGAGCACTGCCAATTCTACAATTCTACACAATGACACTGACAGAATTCTACCCTCTGGAAAAAAAAATCTTACGTTCATTTAAGTTTTAAACAGTTGCTGTAGTTTTAATGACTCACACTCAGGTTTTTATTACTTACTCTTCAATAAACTTAAACATTGTGTCCTACTTGGAAGTTAACTGAGAGAACTCCCAGTTACAGCACAACCATCCACCCTTCCCTTCAGCACAAGCCCTCAAACATTCATTCAAGGTGAGATTGTAACAGTTTGGAAAAGTTCCAGCTACATTCAAGTCTCCAATCCGTGTGACAGTCTAATGACTTCAACACAAAGAATGTGACCACATTTATTTCTAACATGTGAAACCCCAGACACAGAAAGTGCAACTTGTGAGATGTCACACTCTTGTTTGGTTTTATTTCATATATGAAGTGTGTATTAAATATGACTAATATCTTTAAATTGATACTTGTTTTTAAATTGTTAATTTTTGTTTTAAAACTATAAAAATATATCAAGAATTAAAATATTACATCAATGGTATGATTGAATAGTTGCCACAAACCATTTACAATTTTTTTTTATTGTTAAATTTATTGAGGTGACATTGGTTGGTAACAATTTCTGGGTGTACAAACCTACATTACATCACTTATGCATTGCATTATGTGCTCACCACCCAGAATCAGCTCTCCTTCCATCACCAAATATCTGGTACCAACTCCCAACTCTCGCTACCACTCTCCCTCCCTCCTCCCCCGTTACCCTCAAGTAACCACCAAACTATTGAGTGTATCCATAAGTTTTTGTTTCTTTGTTACTTTCAGTTTTATATTTCACCTATGAGTGAGGCTATGTTTCCTGATTCCTTCAGTTTGACTTATTCGCTAATAGGATGGTTTCAAGGTCCATCCATGTTGTCACAAATGACTGTATTTCATCTTTTCTTATTGCTGAGTAGTATTCCATTGTGTAAATGTACCACAACTTTTTTTTAAAATATATATTTATTTATTTATTTATTTTGGACAGAGAGAGAGAGAGAGAGAGAGAGAGAGAGAGAGAGAGAGAGAGAGATTCAGAGACAGAGAGAGAACCGAACTGGGGGAGCTCCCAGTCCAGCATATGGTTCCACACGGGCTGGGGCCGGGACTTGATCCTCGGTCCCCAGCGCTGCAAAGTGAGCGCCCAACCCACTGAGCCATCCCGGCTTACCCATCCACAACTTTTTTAGCCAGTCATCTATCCAAGGACACTTTGGTTGTTTCCATGACCTGGCCATTGTGAACAGCGCTGCGATGAACATTTGGGTACAGATATCTTTGCAGATTAAGATTTCCAGGATTTTTGGGTAGATACCCAGGAGAGGCATTGCTGGGTCATATGGCAATTCCATTCCTAATTTTTTTTTTTTAAGATTTATTTATTGTTTTTGACAGAGAGAGAGAGAGAGAGAGAGAGAGAGATACAGTCAGAGACAGAGAGAAGGGGGAGGGCCCAGAACAGTCTCCATAGTTGCACATCACTGGTTTTTTCACATAGTTTCATTCCACAGGTGGGTGGGGCTGCGCAGGGCAGAAACTGGGCTGGGGTCTCACGCCGGTGAGAACTGAACTGGGGGCACTCCCCAGTTCAGCATATGGGTCCACACGGGCCGGGGCTGGGATTCGATCCTTGGTCCCCGGGGCTGCAAAGTGAGCGCCTAACCCACAGAGCCACCCCATTTCTAATTTTTTGAGGAATCTCCATATTGCCTCCCATAGTGGTTTTACCAGTTTACATTCCCATTAGCAGTGTATGAGGGTTCCTTTTTGTCCACAGCCTCTCCAGCACTTATTATCCCTTGGCTTGTTGATTATAGCCATTCTAACAGGTGTGAGAGGGTATCGCATTGTGGTTTTAATTTGCATCTCCCTAATTGCTAGTGAAGTGGAGCATTTTTTCATATATCTGTTGGCCATTTGTATGTCTTCATGAGAGAAGTGTCTGTTTACGTCTTCTGCCCATTTTTAAATTAGATTGCTTGTTTTTTTGTTGTTGAGTTGTACAAGTTCTTTGTATATTTTTGATATTAGTCCCCTATCAGAGGCATTGTTTGCAAATATTTTCTCCCAGTTGGTTGGTTGCCTCTTTGCTTTGTTGATGGTTTCCTTTGCAATGCAGAAGCTTTTTAGCTTGATAAAGTCTCATTCATTTATTTTTGCTTTTACTTCCCTTGCCATTGAGGTTAGATTCATAAAGTCCTCCCTGAACCCCAGATCTATAAGTTTAGTATCAATGTTTTCTTCTATATAATTTATTGTTTCGGGTCTTATTTGGAGGTCTTTAATCCATTTTGAGTTAATTCTGGTATATGGTGAGAGATCATAGTTCACATTCAGCCTTATGCATGTGGTTTTCCAATTTTTCTAGCACCATTTACTGGTGAGGCTTGTTTTCCCCTAGTGTATATTTTTCACTCCTTTGTCGAAAATAATCTGTCCATAAATTTGTGGGTTTATTTCTGCGTTTTCAATTCTGTTCCATTGGTCTGAGCATCTGTTTTTCTGCCAATACCGAGCTGTTTTGATTACTGAGGCTTTGTAGTATAGATTTAAGTCGGGCAGTGAGATTCCCCAGCTTTATCCTTTTTTCGTAGGATAGCTTTAACAATTCGGGGTCTTTTGTGGTTCCATACAAATTTGATGATTTTTAAAAATCTATTTCTTGAAAGAATGTCTGTGGGATTTTGATGGGAATGACATTGAATCTGTATATTGCTTTGGCCATTTTAACTATGTTGATTCTTCTAATCCATGAACATGGAATATCTTTCCATTTCTTTGTGTCTTCTTTAATTTCTTTTAAGAGTGTCTTATAGTTTTCAGTGTATAAGCCCTTCCTGTTCTTTGTAAGATTTATTCCTAGGTATTTCATTCTTTAGGTTACAATGACAAAGGGAATGGATCTTCTCATCTCTCTTTCTGAAGTTTCATTGTTGGCATACAAAAATGCAGTTGATTTTGGGACATTGATTTTGTAGCCTGCAACTTTACTGTATTTGTCTATTATTTGTAATAGATTTCTGATAGAGTCTTTAGAGTTTTCTATATAAAGGATCATGTCGTCTGCAAAGAGTGACAGTTTGACTTCTCTCCCAATTCTAATACCTTTTATTCCTTTCTCTTGTCTGATTGCTCTGGCTAGAGCTTCTAGAACTATGTTGAATAGCAGTGGTGACGGGGGCATCCCTGTCTTGTTCCTGATTTTAGGAGAATAGGCTTCAGCTTTTCCCCATTCAGTATAATATTTGCTAAGAGTTTGTCATATATGGCCTTTATTATGTTGAGATACTTTCCTTCGGTTCCCATTTTACTCAGTGTTTTTATCATAAATGTGTATTGTGTCTTATCAAATGCTTTTTCTGCATCAATTGAGATAATCATGTGGTTTTTATCTTTTGTTTGGTTTATGTGCTGGATTACATTGATTTGCGTATGTTGAACCATCCTTGTGCCCCTGGGATGAATCCCACTTGGTCACAATGAATAATCTTTTTCATGCATTGTTGTATTTTGTTAGCTAAAATTTCATTTAGGATTTTTGTATCAGTGTTCATCAGGGAGATTGGCCTATAGTTGTCCTTTTTGGTATTGTTCTTCCCAGGTTTTGGTATGAGGGAAATATTGGCTTCATAGAATGAGTTGGGTAGTATCACCTCCTCTTTAATTTTTTGGAGTAGTCTGAGGAGGATGGGCATTAGTTCTTCTTTGAATGCTTGATAGAATCATTGGTCAAACCATCTGGTCCAGGACTTTTGCCTTTGGGCAGGTTTTGGATAGCTGTTTGAAGTTCTGTACTGTTGATTGGTCTATTTAGGTTATCCAAATCTTCTTGGTTCAGTCTAGGTAAACTTACAGATGTTTTTAATTAATTAATTTTAGTTTCAAATTATGGTTACCATTTTAACTATTTTAAGTGTATGTTCAATGGCATTAAGTACATTCACATTGCTGTACAGCCAACACCACAATCCATCCCCAGAACTTTTTTCATCTTGCAAAACTGAAATTCTATTCCCATTAAACACCAATTTCCCATGTCCCCTTTCCCAGCCCCTGGTAACCATTGTTCTACCTTCTACCTCTAAATTTCATTCTTCTAGGTACCTCTTATAAGTAGAATCATCATACAATAGATATTTTGATTTTATTGACATTTACTTATTAGTTAATTTATTAACTAATAACTGGACAATTATTTGCATACAAGTACAATATTATTAAACTCGACTATGAGAAAAACAGCCCCTCATATCTGGGAGCTGGCCTGGCACTAACAATTAGGCCTTCGCGTTCTCCTGTTGAACATGACCAATTTCACAGAATGTCAACATCAGACAAAAGTCACTGTGAGTGCTAGATCAAGAATACAAGACCCTACTCAATAATCAGGGTGGGGGATGAGGGAAGGGAAGCCAAATATATGGAAGAGCCACATGGAAGGGAGGGCTGGCTCAGGGTGGTTAACAGATAATGTGACATATAGACAAAGTACTACAGACTTGTACACCTGGAACCTATGTAATTTTTGCTGACCAATGTCACCCCAGTAAATTGAACAATAAAAAAATCTGTGGTTTGTACTTTTAGTGTAGTAGTTTTTCTTTCCTAACTTATTACCTCATTTCCACTGTTTTACATTAAGATATGTACTGAACAAAAGTGTATTTAAAAAACAGCTGTTTTAAAAACAAGGGGTGGAAAAGCTGGGATTGCTCAGCAGGTTAAGCGCTCGCTTTGAAGCCCCAGGGACTGAGGATCGAATCCCGGCCCCGGCCCATGCGGACCCACATGCTGAACTGGGGTGTGCCCCCAGTTCAGTTCTTGCTGGGACCTATGTGGGAGGCTCCCAGCCCAGTTCCCTCCCTGTGCAGTCCTGTGCCCACCTGTGGAGTGAAGCTATATGGAAAACTAATGTCAACTATAGAGACTGCTCTGGGCCCTCCCCCTTCTCTCTGTCTCTGTTTCTCTCTGTCAAAAATCAATAAAATAAATCTTAAAAAAACAAAAAACAAAAGAGGAAGCTAGGATGGCTCAGTGGGTTAAGCACTGGCTTTGCAGCCCTGGAGACCGAGGATCAAATCCCAGCTCCATCCCAGGTGGACCCATACGCTTAACCCGCTGAGCTATCCCAGCTTCCCTAGTTCCACTTATTTATATTTGCTTTTGTTGCATGTGGTTTTGGTGTCATATCCAAAAAATTATCATCAAGACTAATGTCAAAGAGTTTCCCCCCTATGTTTTCTTCTGGAAATTGTACAGTTTTAGGTCTATGTTTAAGTCTTTAATTCATTTCAAGTTAATTTTTGTGAGGATGTAAGATAAGGGCCCAGTTTCATTCTTCTGTTTGTGATTATTGAGTTTTCCTATCCATTCATTGAAGAGATTGTCCTTTTCCTATTGACTATTCTTGGCTCTCTTGTAAAATATCAGTTGACTATATATGAGAGTTTATATCGGGGCTATCAGTTATGTTCCATTCGTCTATGTGGCTATGCTAGTACCATACTGTTTTGATTACTAAAACTTTGTAGTATAGTTTGAAACATGGAAATGTGATACCTCCAGCTTTGTTCTTCTTTCTTAGGATTACTTTAGTTATTCAGGGTCTTTTGTAGTTTCACGTGAACTTAAGATTTTCTTATTTTTCTGTGAAAAATGCTATTGAAATTTTGATAGGCATTGAAACTATAGGTTTAAGGTAGTGTGAATATTTTATCAAGATTAATTATTTTAATCCATGAACTTGGAGTATTTTTTCATTTATTTGTGTCTTCTTCAATTTCTTTTATCAAAGTCATAATTTTTCAGTGTACAGATCTTTCATTTACTTGGTTAAATTTATTCCCTAGTATTTTGTTGTTTTTGGTATTATTGTAAGTGAGATTGTTTTCTTTATTTCTTTTTATAGATACACTAGACCCTCAATTAACTGGCAGTCATGGGGATTGGTAGATGCTAGGTAAATGGGATGGTAGATGCTAGGTAAATGGGAATAGATTCTCCATTAAACGGAACTCAAGCAACTGGCACTCTCAAAGTTGCTTGTGAGTGCCGGTTTCTTGAGTTCTGGTTAATGCAGAATATACTGTATTTCATTGATAGTATGTAGAAACACAAGTGGTTTCTGCATGTGGATTTGCATTCTGCAATTTTCCTGAAACCATTGATTAATTCTTACAGTTTTTTTTAGTGGAGTCTTTAGCATTTTCTATATGTAAGATCAAATCATCTGCAAAGATAGCTGTACTTCTTCCTTTCCAAATTGAATGCCTTTTATTTCTTTTTCTTGCCTAATTGCTCTGGCTTCCAGTACATCCAGTACTATGTTGAATAGGAATGGTGAGAGGGGGCACTTGTCTTGCTACTGATCTTAGAAAAAAAGCTTTCAATCATGTTAAGCATAATGTTAGTTGTAGGCTTATTCTATATGGCTTTTATGATGTCGAAACATATTTCTTCTATACTCAATTTATTGAGCATTTTTATCATGAAAGAATGTATTTTTGTCAAATGCTTTTTCTGCATCTAGTGGGGTGATCGTATGATTTTCAACTTTCAGTCTATTAATGTGTCTCATATTTATTGGTTTGTTTATGTTTAATTATCCTTGTATCCCAGGGATAAACCAGGTGATCATGGGGTATACTCTTTTAATGTTCTGTTGAATTCAATATGCTAATATTTTGTTCAGAATTTTTGAATCTATATCCATGAGGGATGTTGATCTGGGGGTTATTTCTTATTGTTCTTGTTGTTTATTTTTAGCCTTTATTTTTGTAGTATCTTTATCTGGCTTTGGTTTCAAGGTAATCCTGGACTCATAAAATGAGTTTGGGAGTGTTCCCTCCTCTTCAGTTTTTTGGAAGAATTTGAGAATGATAAGTGTTAAGTCTTCTCTAAATTGTGGAATTCACCATGGAAACTATCTTGGCCCTGGGCTTTTCTTAGTTGGTAGGTTTTTGATTACTGATCCGATCCTCTTATGCATTACTAGTCTGTTCAGATTTCCTAGTTTTTTCATAATTCAGTCTTGGTAGGTTGTATGTTTCTGGTAATTTATCCATTTTTTTCTGGATTATCTGTTTGGGGGGGCATGTAATTGTTCATAAGTAGTTCCTTATGAGTCTGTATTTCTGTGGTATCAATTTTAATGTCTTCTCTTTCATTACTGATTTCATTTACTTGAACTTTCTCTTTTTTTTTCTAAGTCTAGTTAAAGGTTTGTTAATTTTGTTTATTTATTTATTTATTTTAACAAAAACAGCTCTTAGTTTTGTTAATTTTTTTCTGGTCTCTATTTTATTTATTTCTGCTCTGATCTTTGTTATTTTCTTCCTTGTGTTAAATTTGGTCTTAGTTTATTTTTATTCTTGTTCCTTAAGGTATAAAGTTAGGTTACTTGAGATCTTCCTTTTTTCCTTTTTTCTTAATGTAGGTGTTTATCACTATAAACTTTCCTCTTCAAAGATTTATTTATTTATTTTATTTTATTTTATTTTATTTTTGACAGAAAGAGAGACAAAGAGAAGGGGGAGGGCCCAGAGCAGTCTCCAAAGTTGACGGCATTAATTTTTCATATAGTTTCACTCCACAGGTGGGCATGGGGCTGTGCAGGGCAAGAACTGGGCTGGGAGCCTCCTGCATAGGCCCCGTAAAGAACTGAACTGGGGGCACACCCCAGCTCAGCATATGGGTCCACATGGGCCAGGGCCAGGGCTAGGATTCGATCCTCAATCCCTGGGGCTACAAAGCAAGCATTTAACCTGCTGAGCCATTTCAGCTTTCCTAAACTTTCCTCTTAAAATTGGTTTGCTGGGGAAGCTGGGATGGCTCAGTGGGTTGAGCGCTTGCTTTGCAGCGCCGGGGACCAAGAATCGAATCCCGGCCCCGGCCTGTGCAGAACCATATGCTGAACTGGGTGCTCCCCCAGTTCAGTTCTCTCTCTGTCTCTGTCTCTGTATCTCTCTCTCTCTCTCTGTCAAAAATAAATAAATAAAAAATATATATAAATCCTCTGTTTAAAAAAAAAATGGTTTGCTGCATCACATAAGTTTGGGTAGATTTACTTCTATTTTTGTTCACGTCAAGATATATTTTTAAATTTCCCTTTTCATTTGTTGTTCAAAAGTGTATTGTTTCTTTTCCATACATTTGTGAATTTTTCAGTTTTCTTTCTGTTATTGGTTTCTAGTTTCATAAAATTGTGGTCAGAAACAATACTTGGAATCATTTTAGTCTTTTTAAATTTGCTAAGAATTTTTTTGTGACCTAGCCTGATCTATCCTAGAGAATATTCTGTGTGCTTGAGAAGAATGTGTATTCTGCTCTTTTGGATGAAATGTTTTTATATATCTCTTAGGTTATTTTGATTTAAAGATTTATTTTTATTGTTTTTGACAGAGAGAGAGAGAGAGATACAGAGACAGACAGAGAGAAGGGGAAGGGCCCAGAACAGTCTCCATAGCTGCACATCATTCGTTTTTCCACATAGTTTCATTCCACAGGTGGGCGCGGGGCTGCACAGGGCAGGAACTGGGCCAGGGTCTCACCCCAGTGAGAACTGAACAGGGGGCACTCCCCAGTTCAGCATATGGGTCTGCACGGGCCGGGGCCGGGATTCGATCCTCGGCCCCCGGGGCTGCAAAGTGAGCCCTTAACCCACTGAGCCATCCCAGCTTCCCCCATTATTTTTTGTTTAAGATTTATTTTTATAGTTTTTGACAGAGAGAGAGATACAGAGAGAGAGAGAGAGAGAGAGAGAGAGAGAGAGAG
>PVKE010043109.1:0-13489 GCA_004027555.1 Craseonycteris thonglongyai | reverse complement strand
CATAAAAGAAAACATAAAAAAAACCAATCTGTCAGTGTGATCTTTGGCATTGCATTTCATTGGCCAGTGCCTTGTAATTAGGAGAGTATGACGACAACCCTGTTAGCAAACAATTATTAAGATGCTCATCGGTAAGTCGAGATCTATATTGTGATTTTATTAAATTCATGTTTGAAAACAAAGATTCGCATAAATACGTCGACCCAAAAAACAATTTGATTTTATATGCCGCTTTTTTTAAAAATGGGAACCTTTCTTTGTCGACTATGTTCCATAAGTCCTCTGATATTAAGGATTTTAGCAAAATATCGTTCTTAAGATTCAAAATTTCTAAATCTTGTTCTTCTGCTTTCCCCTGAACAAGGTCTGCAATACATGCGGCTAGTTCTATTACATTTATTTGGCAAGTAAAAGAATTGATACAGAAGGAGACAATTGGCTCGATATTTGTAAACTGCAGAAATCTCTCTTCAAACTGTTTTTGAAGCACTTGCAGGGTCTCAATAAATAATGACACGTTTAATGCATTGTTACCTAGCATTTTCCTCATATATGGGAAGTGCACGAGAGACTTGATATGCAGATGGGATATCAACAAAGTCAATTTTGCTTTCAATGCGTTTACAGAGCTTATCATTTCAGCTATATTTTTGTCTTTTCCCTGCAACTCCAAATTGAAAGAATCTAATTTTTCCCTGGTGTCAGCAAGAAAACCCAAATCCACCAGCCAGCAAGAGTCTGTTAGTTCATCGTAATTTTCATTTTTATCATGTATAAATGTTTTTATTTCTTCAATTAAGTTCACAAATCTTGTAAGAACTTTACTTTTACTGAGCCAACATACTTCAGTATGCAAATGAGATCGTGTTCTTTATCTTCAGTATCTTCTAACAGGGCCTTGAAAAGTCGGTGTTGCAATGGAGCTGCTCGAATAGAGTTGATTCTCTTTGTGACTGTTTTCATAACAAGTTCAAAGGGCAGTATTTTACAACACAAAGCTTCCTGATAGATAATACAATGGTAGGACATAAAGTTTGAAAATGATTCATCTTTCCTGCAAAGGACAATAAATCCTTTGTTTTTACCAACCATTGCTGGTGCCCCATCGGTAGTTATCGCAGACAACTTATGCAAAGGCATGTTTATCAACCTGGCGTATGTTCTGAAAGTTTTATAAATATCCTCACCTCTCGTCTGTCCTTTCATTGGTAATATGTGCAACAGCTCCTCTTTTACTGTGAAGTTACTAAATACCATTCTCACCATAACTGCCAACTGTGTGGTGTCTGATATATCTGTTGACTCGTCAAATTGCAGAGAGAAGCAGTCACATATTTCCAAGTCGGTCATGAACTGAGTTTGCAAGTCTTTTGAAATTGCGTGTATTCTTCTTGTGACTGTGTTATTTGACAACTGTAGGTCTTGTATCGCTGACATAATCTCACACTTGTTAGAATATTCCTCAAACAAACAATCGGCAGCAGTCAGAAATGCTTCTTTGAACAATTCACCATCCTGGAAAGGTTATTTCTTCTTTGCGAGCATGTGAGAAATTTTGAAAGAAGCAATGGTTGCCTTTTTAGATTTTTCCACATGTCTAGTGAAAACAGTCTGTGGAGTAGTTAAACTTAATTTTAGTTGATTTATTTTGTTCTTTCTTACTTCAGATTTAAGTGGATAATTCGTATCAAAAGTGGTATGACTTGTCTGAAAGTGATGTTCAACATTATGTTTATTCAGCACTGCAATACTACTGCCACACAACAGGCAAACGCATTTACCTTTTAAATTAATGAAACAATATGATTCTTCCCAGTCTGTGTTAAAATTATAGGCTTGTTTTCTCTTATTTGGTCCACTCATTTTAGGACTAAAAAAATAACAATAAAAGTAGTTATAGAACTACAATATCATATCAAATTGCCACCATAATAATAGATTACCGACCTCACTTTTAGTTCATTTAAAATCGAATCTATCAAAACACTGTGATCCTAGCTAACCGTCACGACCCGATCAGTCCAGCAACCGCAATCAAAATGGCAACTTGGCGTCTCCCGGTTGGGTGGAGGAGAGTGTAAAGAGCGCGGCGGCTAAACAAGACGCGACATGTACAAAGGCGAAAGCTAGGGAAACACTTATACATACGATATCGCAAACATACCAACGAATATAATAAACCTGTGTAGATACTCAAACAATATTTTAAAATTCTAACAAATGTATAAAAATAAATTATAGTTTTACTTAGTGTTTATGAAAAACTTCTGATGCAGTCAGATAATGGCGGGCGCACACAAATCGGGCCACAGGCACCATGGCGCCCGCAGGCACGGGGTTGGGAATCCCTGCCTTAAAGTAATAATTTCTTTTTTTTAATTAATTAATTAATTTATTTATTTATTTACTTTTATTGTTAAATTTATTGGGGTGACATTGATTGGCAACAATTATATAGTTTTCAGATGTACAAATCTACATTACATCACCTATGTATTGCATTATGTGCTCAGCACCCAGATTCAGCTATCTTTCCATCACCACATAGCCGGTGCCCACTAAAATAACAAGTTCTTACTGCCCCCATCTTCTCACAATGTCCTCACTTCTTCCTCTTGAAATCTGGCTAGTCTCCCATTATAATAAAATATTAGACTTCCTTCAAGGAATAACTTTTTATGAATTTCCACAGTCCTCACCTCTAATTTCTGCAGCATTTGCCATGTTTGACTCTATTTTTTTTAAGATTTATTTTATTGCTTTTGATGACAGAGAGAGACAGAGACAGAGAGACAGAGAGAAGGGGGTGGGCCCAGAGCAGTCTCCATAGTTGTATGTCATCAGTTTTTGACATGGTTTTGTTCCACACAGGTGGGCTCTGTATTTATGAAGAACTAACTGTTTCCATAGACCTCAGTTTGTCATCAGTGATATAAGAGTTGGTTCTATGTTATCTCTAAGACCCTTTAACTCATGATAAAGAGGTCTCTGTCACCTTACCCACCTTAGGAATGGTGACAGAACAGGGCAGACCTCCAGCAGCTCTTAGCCAAAGGATGATAGAATTTTATGAAGGGCCTCAAGGGAGGAGACCATAAAGCTGGAAGTGACATCTTTTGGATGGGGTGCGGCATAAAAACTATAAACACTCAGAAGTCAAGAGAGTCTAAGTTAACCCATAGAGCGAGGAGACCCAGACAAAAGCCTACCCCCAGCTTGGTCAGCAGTGGTACACCGGTGAAAGCAGTGGGAACAGCTGAGCAAACATAATTACAATGACTTCTAAAGTTTGTAAGATAATCAGTTATAAGATGGAAACAGCTCACACCCTGGGGTATTTGTGGATAGAATCTGTGCCTAGAAATTTGATCCTGGATTATGTTAAAGAACAACTTTAGTTTCAAAGCTTTTGCCAGTTCTTTCTATTTTTTTCATGATAAAGTCATAAAACAAATAATTCCTCATTTAGCTGAGCCAAAATTGTATTTCCGTATATGTCGAGGCAGGACAAACTTCATGTGGAATGGTGGAAGAGAGCTACAATGCTTCAGATAAATCTGAAAGTGTATCGCCCTCAGATAACAGGGTAGAAGGGTGGGAGCAGCTCAAGTGACATGCAGAAAAGAGAAATTGAGTCAAAGAGAAACTTTCTGGGACAGGAATGGTAGAGCAATAAAAAAATATCTTGCAATAGTAATGCCTGAAGTTCAATTGCTGTTTCCTTCCTTGACCTACATTAATCCACATTAGTTATTATTTTTGAAAATGTCTATAACAGGCAACAATCTGTTGTTAATTGAACTTTGAGGAAATGAGGAAAAGGCTGGTTCCAACGGAACAGAGTGGGCTTGTAAGAAAAAACAACAGGGAGAGAAGGAATGGTTATAAACAAGAAACAGTGGAGACCTGGGGGCCAAGAGGAGGGTGAGGTTGAGGGTCCAAAAGAGAGAGAAAAATCAGCGGGAAAAAAATCCCTGAGATGCAGAAACTGGAACTCAAAAATATGAAAGGAAGTATTCATCTTGACCAGGAGAAGGGCCCTCTTCCTGTATTTGCTGTCTCAGCAACAGCACTACCAATCTGACCCTGTTCCCATTTCCACACTCCACATAAGACACCCTATCTGGACATTCTGTTTTTCAGACTTTTTTACTGTTATCACACATACACACCCTATACCTCTTAGTTAAAATGTGCCTGTCTTGTGTCCCAGTCACACAAAGACTCTTTGTTATGCTTCACATGTCAAATAGCTAAACACTGAAGCATCCTAGGACATACTGTCTAATATGGTAGCTGCATGTGGGTATGAAGCACTTGACATGTGGCGAGTCTGAATTGAAGTGTGCTAAGTATAAAATGCACACCAAATTGTGAAGATTTAGTATGAAAAAAAGTGTAATATATCTCAATAATATATTAATGTTCAGATGATAATGTTTTGGATATGTTGGTTTAAATAAAGTATATTCTTAAAACTAATTTTACCCATTCCCTTTCACCTTTTTCAATGTAACTACTAGAAAATTTAAATCACACACATTGCTTACATTATATTTCTACCAGAAAACAATGTATAGACTATTGGCTAGTAGATTAACCTACCAGTTATTGTGCCTCACAGACCACAGCCCCTTCCATGGAAAACTTCTGAGAATATTTTAGAATCTGTAACTCCAATCCCTCCTGCCCTGGCCACTTCCTCCATCAGCTTCTTGAGAAAGGGTACATGATAGGTAATTACTTTTTAAAGGTTTATTTTATTGTTGGAGAGTTTGAGAGATGGTGAGAGAGAGGTGGGGGGAGAAGAGGGAGGGCCTAGAGCAGTCTCCACAGTTGTACATCATTAGATCATTAGTTGTGACAGGGTTTCATTCCACACAGGTGGATGTGGGGCTGTGGGGCAGGAACAGAACCCAGGACCTCCTGCACAGAGGCAAGAATCTTCACTGACATGCCAGCAGTCCTGTTGCACTGTAGTTCAGCATATGGGTTTGTTTGCATGGGCTGGGAATCGAACCCTGGACCTTGAGATTGTGAGGTAAGCGCTCAACCACTGAACTATCCCAACATCATTGATAGGTGCTATTTTTGAGTTTTTTCATTACAAAACAAAAATTTATTTTACCTTCACATTTGATTAATAGATAAATAGTTAAATATAATTTTTCTTTAAAGATTTATTTTTTATTGTTTTTGACAGAGAAAGAGACAGACAGAGAGTGACTGAGAGAAGGGGGAGGGCCCAGAGCAGTCTCCATAGTTGATGGCATTAGTTCTCCATATAGTTTCACTCCACAGGTGGGCACAGGGCTGCGCAGGGCAGGAACTGGGTCGGAAGCCTCTCACACAGGCCCTGGCAAGAACTGAACTGGGGGCACACCCCAGTTCAGCATATGGGTCGGCATGGGATTCAATTCTCAGGCTCCAGGGCTGCAAAGCAAACGCTTAACCCACTGAGCCATCCCAGCTTCCGCTAAATATAATTTTTCACTCAGCATTTTGAAAGCACTGCTACACTGCCATTTACCTGACAATGATGTTATTTTGAAGTTGGATACTATTCTAGACCCCTGCCCTGGTGCAATTCATTGTTTTAGGTAGTTGCCTTCCCCACCTCTAGAAGGTTTTAGGTTCTGCTCTTCATTGAAGTCACACAATCAAAAAATGGTGGAGGCAGGATTGGAAACAAGCAAGATGACCCCAGGGCCTAACTCCATCCTCAAATGTAAATGTTTGGGATTAAGTTTGCTTGGTCTGTATCTCACGCCCACCATTCACTAGTTGTGGGATCTGTGCAAGTTAACCTCTTTGGCTTTGGTTTTCTGTAAAATGAAGTTGACAATAGTACCTTCTATAGTGAGCATTAAATGAGATCATGGAAATACAACTCTCATTAGTGCTGATACATAAGTCAACAACCTGCTTGCTATCTCCTTAGTTATAAAACCCAGAATACCTTGCATATTTTCTATAAAACAAATTACATTCCCACCAGGAGTATTGACAGATTTATGTCGCTGAAGATTATACTGGTCTCCAAGAGTGTGAAGAAAAATAACATAGCAAAGAAATGACCTACATATAACAGACCCACTTCCTGTTGTTTGCATATCATATATGCATCCTAAAGGTGTGATTTTGCACTTCGTCCACTAAGCTTCCTTCTAGTTTTTGCCATTGTATTCATTTTAGAAAGAGAAAGGTAAGTTAAGTGGAGAATTGACAGAATAATTTTGGTAACTCAAACTCTGAAAAGAAATTTGATATGCAACCTCTGGTTAATGAGAGCGAAACTAAGATTATTTGAAATTATCAACTTCATCAACTTATTTTTGTTCCATATGTGTACAAGACACTAGAGGACAAAAAAGGAGAAATAACTGGGTACTTTCAAGATTGCTTAATGTTTGAGTAACTAATAAAATAGAGGCATATTTAAATTCACATATATTATTTCATTCAATTTTTATCATATTCATCTGCAACACCACTTTTTTTGGTACTACTTAGCATTCCATTACATGGATAAATCATATTTTATTTAATAAATATCCTATAAATGGACATCTAGATTTTATCTGTTCTTTTCCTCTATTAAGTAGTGTTGAGCTCAATCTAATTATAGCTCCTTTTGTGCTATATGATGATTTCCTTGAATTAAGGATGTGCGTTTTAACCATGGGCATTCAGCTCTATTATAAAATGTACCACTACCCTCCCTCCTGCCTTTAAAGCAGGCCCCAAATGAAGCTGCAGCTCCATCTTGCTTCACATTTCTCCACTGACACCTACCAAGGTGTTAAATTGCCTGTCTTGAGGTTTCATACCCTCCCTTTAAATCTCCCTCAGTGCTCCTTTGTTGTAGTGCTCACTACTGAATAACACGTATGTGTCCACACACAGAGTCCTTTGTCTCTGTTTGATACACTTCTAAGTTGGCATTGAGGGAAGTTCAGGGTAACAAACCAGGTATATTAGATTCAAAGCCCCACGTGCACGCTGATGCTGGCTGGAAGCACTTCTCTGCTTTCCTAGTCACTTTTAGTTCCACCTCCTTCTGATGCTTTTCCATTTCCTGCCCTTGGGCTGACACTGTATTTTCCATCAGGTTAAACCACTAGGACCTGCTGATGGTCAACCACTTTTGACCTACAAAAATGGAGGTTTCACTGGGTTCAGTGAAAGGTTCTAAGATGTTTATTTACCCACAGGAGGACATAGCAACCACTTGTGTAAACCTGTGTAAATGCTTTCTATATTGGGGAAAATTTTTATCATTTAAATCCTGGTCTCCCTAATATAATGTCAGAAACTCACTTTCCCAGATGTCCTTGAGACTAGAATGAATGAGTGTGACCCAGATCCCTCAAATCAATGCAAGATTTTTAATTCAGAAGAGAAGGACAAGAGAGCTATTCTGCCTTTGAGGAGAGGTAGGGGTTGGAGGAGGGAGAAATTCTATAGTGCTTTAAAGTTCTAAGTCTTGACCTGGGTGGTTGTTACATGGAAGATTTTGTTTTGTGCATTTATTGCATGTGTATTATTCTTTATTTTAAATAGTTTTAAAAACTGAATTCTTGCAAAGATACAGGAGAGATGTGGAGCTTCCAGAAGGAGGCAGGACTGATAGTTGTCCCATGCCCTGAGCCAGCAGCTACCGCCCTCATGCTTGGTGTGCTCTTTGGGAGCAATCCTGCTGGCAATTTGGGCATAGCTCTTGGCGTATAGTCTCCAAGACTGTCTCTGGCTCTCCTAGAGTTCTGTGAGCTATTAAACACCCTTTAAGGGAAGCCAGGATGGCTCAGTGGTGTAAGTGCTCACTTTGCAGCCCCAGGGACTGAGGATCAAATCCTGGTCCTGACCCTTGAGGACCCATATGTTGATCTGGGGTGTGCTTCCCATGCGGGACCCTCCCCCCCAGTTAAGTTCTCACCTGCTGGTTCGACCCCTGGCTCAAGGGGGCATGCCTGTCATGCAGGAGACCCCCAGACCAGTTCCTGTCCTGCACGGTACCCACCCACCTGTGTGGAATGAAATCATGTTGAAAACTGATAATGTACAACTGTGGAGACTGCTCTGGGCCCTTCCTCTTCTCTCTGTCTCTCTCTCTCTCTCTCTGTCTCTGTCAAAAACAATAAAATAAATCTTTAAATATCCTTTAATTAATATTCTTCTTCTTTTTTTAATTGTTAATTTTATTGGGGTGACATTGGTTGGTAACAATTACATAGTTTCCAGGTGTATAATTCTGCATCACATGAATATTCTTCTTACTCTAACTAGCTAGAGAAGAAGGTCCTTGGTTGGTGACTAAGAGCTCTGGCTGATACAGAGAAATTCAGGTTCTCATCAGGCCAGACCTGGAGCTGATGCTGAAGACTTTCTGGTTCTTGAGGCACCAGAATGCTGGTTTGGTTGAACTTCCAGACTGATCTTCAGAGCACACAAGGTTGACACTACACACAACATGTTCTGCTGCTTTCAGTTGACTATTATTACCTTCTCTGAAAATCATAAGTTTTTCTACATTAATCTCCAGTTTTTTCTTTTTCTCCACTGCTCCCCAGAAAACATATGCAAACAGACACACAACAACATCACTACTACCACCACCACCATCGCAACCTAGATACCTAGGAATGTGTAAAAGCCATGGTGTACTCATATATTGCTAGAAGGTAAGCTTCATGGTCAGAGATGTTTGTCTTCTTTGTTCAGTGCTCCATCACAGCATTTAGAATGGTGCCTGGCACATACCAGATACCCAATAAATAGTTGTAGAATGAAGGAATATCCTGTCCTAAAAGGCATCCATCTATTTACTCACCCAACAAAGAACAACTGTATATGGACACTGACCTGCTGGTTTAAGACATTGGCCTGGATGTTGGGAATGTCAGGGAACTAAGGCATGACTGTGCCCATGAGCAATTCAGAATAAGATGCTTATTCCAGAAACATGACTAACAACCCTCAGAATACATTTTGTTACTTTTGTGAGCCCACTTGGAATTTCTATTTAATGGAGATGTAGGGCAGGGCAGGTAAGAGGGTTTTGTTTGTTTGTTTTTGTTTGTTTTATCAAGAGGCAATGCCACCCCTCTGCTGATTTGTTTCAGGAGGGAGGCATCAACAATGCAGAAGGGCACATGAGATACTCAGGTAGGTGCCCACATCTTTTGTCTAAGCTAGTGCCGTGACTTGATGCCTGTGAACCAGATTTGACCATGAATAAGGCAATGTCAGGGTGGCAGACAGCAATCAGATCCTAACACTCTCCAGCAGCTTTGCTTCAGGTTTAGAATTAAGCCAACACTCCTCACTCCTACATGATCTGGCCTTGCCTGCCTCTGACCACTCTGAAGTCACCTCCTCCTTTCCAACTCCACTGGCCTCCAGCACCCCAAGCTTGTCTGCATCCTTGGTCCTTTACCTTGGTATTTTCTTCTTCTATGTCTGTTCTCCTCACCGATCCTGTTCTCACTGGTTCCTTTTAATCACTGCAATTCAATTTAAATGTCACCCTCAAAAATACTTCCCTTGGCCACCCAAGTAAAGGTAGTCCTTCCACTTTTTCTTTCACAAGAACTTGTTCAGTATGTAGCAATATAGGACACATCCGTAGCTGACATATTTCTCATTTTAACATTCTTTCTCCATCCTTCCTTCCCTTCCTTCTCCCCCTACTTTTTCTCTCCTTCTCTTTTCTCTCTCTCTTTTTTGTCCACCTCCTCCAATAGATTCTTAGCTCTGTGTAAGTGGGAGTTTGTCCATCTGGTTCACCCATGTATTCCCCATTGTCTGAAATGGCTTCATATGCATCAGACAAGCAATATGCATTTGCTTAAAGAATGCATCCATCTAGACCTTTAAAAGCTGAGGCTGGTCTCACTCCCTTCCAAGGTAAACTATTACATGCCATGTATTGAGCAATTGGGCCAAATTTCACAATTCCAGAGAAATTATATGTAAAATTGAACTTCCTAAGAAATGTGCTATTAGAATTACAGTCTTGGCTACCACTGGATGGAGGAATGTGAGAACAGGGAATGGCCCAGACAAGATAACAGCTAAATTTCACATTAATGTATCTAGATAACCAAGATAAAAGTCAGCATTATATCATACAGATTATCAAATTTATCCCTGGTTAATGTGAAAACTAGAAAAGTTTATTGTCTTTTATACACAACTCAGGAAAGAGTCATCCAAACAAACATGCTCCCTTTACTAAGGGCCCACATATATATTATTTCACTCAACCCCTTATGAGAATCCCTTATTATAATACTATCCCCATTTTTCAGATGAAGAAACTGAGCTTAGTGAAATCAAGCAATTTGTTCAAAGATGCAGAGTCAGGTCTGCATTCAGAGTTATTAGGAATTCTTACTGGGCTCAGACATAAACAACAATAATAATGTATGTGTGGTAAGAGTCTGTAGGAATATTTTTTCTTCATCTATCTAGCATCTGTCTATCTATCTATCTATCTATCTATCTATCTATCTTATCTACTCTCATCTATATATATATTTTTATGCTTCACAGCACAATTGCACAAAAACATCCCCAGACATTTCAAGGCAAGAAGATGATGACTCTGTTTCTGACTCTGCAGCCCACTACCTGTGACAAATGATAGATGACAAGATTATAGATGAGAAAGATGATAGACAATTGGAAAAAGTCTATTTGGTCTGAGATTGTTTTAGCAAAATGGTCAGAATATAAAAGTTCTTGGCACATTCCTGGTTGATTATAAAAGATCAGCTTAATCAAACTGACAGTAGCTGAGAGAGAAGGAAAAAGAGTCTGAGGTATTTACATAATGATATAAGAAACATTTAATGACTATTTGGCAGAAAAATGGTTTCTATCAGGGAATCATTCAGATGACATCTTGTATACATGATCTATTTTCCATGGACCAGAGGTGAATTTACAGTGACTCTAATGAAGTTTAAGCTTCAGGGCCCCTCACTTACATAGGCCCAAAATTATACCAACTTCAGGTCCCACAAATCTGCTCAGCTTGTGCATGCCCCATATGAGAATAAAAGCTAAAATGAAGTAGACCTGACAAAGCGAGCAGAATATTAGCTGTGCTGGGGGACTGTGCCTTCATATCTCAAGTCTGCTGAGCTATCTCACTTGTATTTAGGATTAGGTTGAATTGGTGGTTTAGTTGGTGTGTTTACTAAGCAAGCATAACACAAAAATGAGGATTTAAGTTAACTTTTGTTCATCATTTAATGTTTTTAGAACTAACTTATGAAGTTATCAAAATGAGTTTCAATAAGACAAAAATGATATTGTCTTTTTATTTTAGATGTGAAAGCAATAAACTTGAGCATGCTGTCAGCCTCAGTTTATAACCCAGATGTTATGGTTCAAATTGACTCTCACATTTAACATAGAATAACTCTGCATTATTTCTTACTATTACATGTGAATCTATAATTAACTCAAAATAAAAAGTTTAATTAAAAAAATTAAATAATCATTTTAGCCCCAGATTTCTATAAAAACTGCCTTATCTCCACCACATGTTGTATATCATGACTTTCCCTGCCCCACCTCATCCAATCTACACACAAAACACACAGTATCTGTGATTTATTTTTCTTGACAAAAATTGTGTCCTAAAGGGGTGACAGAAAAATGAGAGGTGCATGAGAGAGATAAACACACACACAAAAAATGCTGCCACCAGGACCATCCCCACCAATCAATCACTGGTGCTCCTCACAGCCTAACCCACCTCCCACTTTCATAGAAACCATGCTGCCAGAGGTAGGGCCAGACGTTCAGCATCCATCAGGGTTTGGGATTATTGTCTGCTGATGTGTCTTGGTCCTGACTGACTCCCTGGATACCGCTGTTTCTCACTTACCTGCCGTCTGCTTCCCTTTGCACTGCCCACACCTATTTCTTACCTGTAACATTGGTATTTTCACTCTCTGTCCAACAATAGTCTACAGAGTCTCTCCTCTCTTCTGAGAACACATAGGCCTTTTGAGATTTGTTAAGAATCACATTTTCTTTTTATCTTAATAACAAAAGAAATGTAGTTTGAGATAAAACAACAATAATGGTATTGTCCCTTCCATGCCTCAGTTCATTCTCTTCAATTTAGATCAGGTAGAGAAAGACAAAGGACTGAACATTTGACTTTCCAGTAGTTGCCAGCCCTGGTCATGTGTGATGATCCCATAAAGTGTGTAGTGGGGAAACCAAAAGCAGTTTGAACCCACTGCATATTCCTTGATTCAATGAACCCACTTCACTTCATTGACTCAAAATTCTGGAGCTGGGACCCAAGAAGCCTGGGTATCTTTGTAAAGCTCCAAAGAGTGTTGTGATATACAGGCATTGTTGAGAACCATATTCTACAAAGAGCAGTAATAGAGCATTCATTTCTCATTCAGGAGAAGAGCCAATGCTGTGTAAATTAATCTGAGATCAGCAGGGTCCTGGGTCAGCAGGACCCTGAGGCAGAACACCTGGCAAGAGCTGGGCAGCTGGGCTGACTCCAGGAGGTGTTGACCTTTATGAGGAATAAAACATCCTTAAATACACTAGAACCAAGGCACAAGTTCATCACATTACAGGGGAAACACAAACTAGTCCTGCTTCAGTGGGAGCTGACATGGCTTTCTCTAAAATAAACATCAGTAAATGTTTACAGGTATTGGTTTATAGGGTCCTACATTAGTTTGCTAAGGCTGCTGTAACAAAGTATGATAAACTGGATGGTTTAAACAACAGAAATGTATTGTTTCACAATTCTGGGGACTAGATGTTTGAAATCAAGGGGTCAGCAGGATTGGTTCCTTCTAAGATCTATGAGAGAAGAATCTGTTCCAGCCCTCTCTCCTAGCTTCTGGTAACTTCTGGCATGTAGATGACCATTTTCTCCCTGTATCTCTTTACATGACCATCTCCCTGTCTTTACACCCACTGCTGTGTCCAAATTTCCCCTTTTTATAAGAACACCAGACATATTGAAATTAAAGTCCCAGCCTACTCCAGTATGACCTCATCTTAACTAATTGTATCGGCAATTACCTTATTTCCAAATAAGATCACATTCTGAAGTATTAGGGGTTTGTTGGAGGAGGTCAGTAGAAGACATGACAACTGGTTGACCCAAGAGTTGGACCCAAGCAATTGGAGGCTCCCCCAAATCTCCCCTGCCCTTGAAATATGCATCCCATTTGCATTCCACATTCCCAGAAGCTGCCTCAAGGACACAGTCCTGAAATAGAAATTTGATAGTGTGACTGTCGATGTTATATATGACTGAATCTGGTTAAGGTCCACATATAAACTTTTAAGATGTGGTGCATCCCAAATCTTAAAAATCCCAAATCTTTAGTGGGTATGAAAAACTACTTGTCTTGCAGCCACCTAAAGCAAGCCTTTTTAAATAAGCTTTCTTACTCATTAAATTGCCACCTACCAATCTGGAGTGGTCTGCCTC
>PVKE010043108.1:0-13490 GCA_004027555.1 Craseonycteris thonglongyai | reverse complement strand
AGAGGGCACCAGCATTATGGACACACTCAATGGTTTGGTGTTTACCTGGAGAGGAGGGAGGAGGGGGGAGGGGGGAGGGAGAGTTGTGTGCGGAGGTGGGAGTGGGCACCAGATATATCGGGTTGGAGGGGGACCTGATTCTGGGAGCTGGGCACATAATGCGATGCATGGGTGATGTGATGTGGACTTGTACTTCTGGAAACTGCCTAATTGTTACCAACCAATGTCACCCCATTAAATTTAACAATAAAATATAATAATATTAATAAGAACCCTCAAGTAAGCTCTTTCTTTGTGTTCACATTAGAATAAGCAAAACGATTTCTGATGCATGTTTTTCAAGATAAGTACAAATTCAAACTTCCACCCAGATTACCCTGAATTTTGTTCTAGTTCAGATAACTCTGTTGTTTTGCTCTTAAGTTATCTCCATTGCCTCTGCTGTGGGCTTTTATCTTTTTTAACACAGGTCAGATCAATCATGTCCCTCTCCTCCTCACAAACTGCCAAGAGTTCCATGTCATGGTCAATAAGAGCCAAAGTCTTTAACATTAGCCTAACACTTCTCTGAACTCATCTCCACCTACTTACTCCCACAGAGGCCCCCAGCAGTTTCTTCAGACACAGAATCTTCTCCAAAAACTCAAGGCTCTGTCTGGAATGTTCTTCAGCATCCCTTGTCTCTGTTGGGTCTTTAAGCAAATGTTACCTTCTCAGAGAAGCGTGGTCAGGTAACCTCCTTGACCACGCTTTAAAAACTGCAACCACTCCTCCTCCAGCACACCTGTCTCCCTCCCCTGCTTTATCCTGTCACTCTTACCCCCTCTAATACACTATGCATTTTAATAATGCATGCATCTGTTGTTGTCTGCTCCCATTAGAACTAAGCTTTGTGAAGGACTGGGGTCTATTTTGTTCAGTTGCACAATAACGTCACAAAGGACCTGGGGTCTTCTCATCCTCTTCTCTTATTCCTTTACGTGGGCTCCCTTCCTGGTTTCAAAAGGGCTACTGCCATTTCAAGTATCCCAAGCAGACAGCAATGTTCAGAAGTAGAAATGGGGTGCCCCCATTACATGTCCCTTGTAAAGTGAGGAAAACTTCTCCAGAAGAGTCCAGCAGATTCCCCTCACATTTCCTTTCCCAGGATTATGGGGTGCATGCTTTTGACCAGGACAACGGATGGGCTTTGGAGATTCCACGAACTGCTTCTATTGCAACCAATGAGTTGTGTGAATCAAAAATAGCAGCACATATACAAGTATAGAAATAGGACAGGAGAAGCCTCTATGTGAGGGGAGGCAATCAGAAGAGAATTATGGCAGGTGTTCTAAAAGGCAGACATGGGAGGTAGCTAGCTAGCTTCCATAGGCTCTGCGGAAATGTATCTAGGCATCTTCCTCCTTCCCATAGTCCACCAGCCCTCATTTGATCCTACCAACAGAAGAAACCCAGATGAACAAGAACCCTCTCATTTTCAACATCAGCACAAGGACATACTAAGCACCTGGAACAGAAGAAGGTACCATGTATACATAATGCAACATAGTACCACATACACATAATCTCCACCTTCACCACCTCCCACACCCAAGGCTCTTCGTAAGACCACTAGTCTACGAATCAGCAACACCCTGCTGCTGGAGAAGAACTTCACCAAAGCCTTTGGAGAGGTGCTTCTGAGTCCTCTGATCCTTGCCCACCGCAAAGGCTCAAGGGATAACCAGCCTCCCGCAAGTCTTTCCTCCAGAATAGGAGCTGTGATAAGTTAAACATCAATAATCTATAAATGTGTAGGATAAGGCCATACAAACAAGTGCATTTGGAGGTTGCAACTTGTCTCTTTGAAGAAATTCTGGTTGTCCCAGCTGCTGGAGTGTCATCAGCAGATAGCTTTTAGGTATCAGCCCCTCAGGCAGTGTCTCAGGTCCAGAGAGTCGCCTGAACCAAGATCATGCCCTTCCCATGACAGCCACACCCAGCAACTGATCCAGGTGGGAGTATAAGCCATTGGACAGAACCTGGGTACCTACCAGGTTCTGATTCCCAAATTATAGTCTGTTTATTATACTATTTTTCTGGTCTTTCATAATGCCCTATTTTTCATTATTCTAGCTTTAAGATAATTTTTAATATTTCTGGTAGTGCAAGACTCTTTTATGACTCTTTTTCAAAAGTTTATTGGATATCCTTACTTATTTAGTCTCAGTTTTTACTGGGGCTGCACTGAGCAGTTCAATTAAATTTATGAAGAATGACAATGTAGCTCTCCATTTATTCAGTGACTCACAGTAAAAATCTTGTGGTTGTAAATTCTTAAAGAAATTAAAGAACTAAAGAATTCCACTATTAGAATACTGCACACCATTATGCAAAGATACTCAATACTGTTGATTATCCTACTGATATAAACCATTCAGTATTGGAAATTGAATGGGCTGGCATCCTGCCACACAGTTGAGGGCAAATATAATCATGACCCCCTCTCATTTTCAGATTGAAATGTATCTGAGATAGTCTTGGCCCACTGTCTATGAGCCTAGTGGCTAAGACCAAAAGCTAAGAAGCAAAAAACTCTTGATGACTGGTATTAGCTCTTCAAGGCAGCCAGCTGACTAGATACGGAGGCAGGAAAATCATCTCTGGCTTCACTAGCAGGGAATGAAGCTAAGAAATAGCTGGGCTGATGGTACCATTCATTCCCTTTAATCTACTATTCCACTGAAAACCACATAACCACAACTGTGGAATAATCGAAAGCAGATCTTATTCATAACTATAGAGCAAAATTCCATAATCATAAATGTCCTCACTGTCTCAAGACGTTCCATCACCTGCAAGGATGGCTGTCCCCACTCCTACAGTCACACTGCTCAATTTTACTCAGAGGATCCTGAATTAGTTCAAGGTCAAATCTGTAACTGACAGAGAAGGACCTGTACCCACCCATAAGTAGCCTCAAGATGCTGCTAAAACACCTCTCCATATTAAAACTAACACATGTTTAGGTTCAAACCTAGAAAGGTCAGGAACATATGCAGAATGACCTTATGTTTAACATACTTCTAGGTTTGCCAATCATTATTTTCATTTTGCTCAACAAATTGACATTTCTTAAACTTAACAGTCTTTCTCAGACAATAATTTTAGAGGGTATGGAAAGACTTTCCTCATTTCCCCCCAGGGATGTCATGGGGATATTAGGTCTGATAATGCTAGAAAATAGGTCTAATCTACATAAACTCATGCATTATTTACAATTTTTCTATTAATAAAAACCAACAATAACATAGTGACTCCCCTTCATCCCTACATCTGCTTCAAATAAACAACCTGTTTTTCCCCCTAAGTTTCAGGTACTACCCATTAGGAATTCCGGTTACATTTCCCCTTCCTTATCTTTTCCAAATATAACTTAACGTTCACCCTTTAAGATTCAAATTGTGTCACCAACTCTGACTTTTCACTATTTCCATTTCCTCCAAGGTAAAGCTGCATGCTTACTCTCTCAGCTGTGTTCCTAAAGACAGAGCTTCCATGTAACCCTATTAAGCACTTACCACAATATGTGATTCAAAGAGCCTCTATTTCCTAATAAACACAAATAATTCTTTGTCATCTTTGTATTCCCAGCACCTAGCACAATGCCTGGGATATATATATAGCAGAGGTCACGCACATGTTTGTTAAATGAGTAAATACATCTAAGCCAATGCAGATGACTTACTAAAATCATCTTCTCAGTACTTCTTGAATTCTTCCCTATAAAAATAAAACTACAAGGGCAAGCTGATAAATTTTGCTTCCATTGGAATATTTTTTGTTACAGTAGACATATCTACACTTGATCTTAGCCAAAATGCTGAGAAGAGATACATCAGACATATCTAGATATACTGGTTTTGTGTAGTTACATGGTTCAAACAGTGGGCTGTTAACTGAATTCTAATAATAGATAAGTTTCCCCAATTGAAATTCACAGACGAATGCAAGCCATTTATGGTGATCATCTTTGAAACACTGGGTAAGGCGGTTCAACAATGAAAGTGGTGTAAACAGACTTGAGTGATAACTGCAAGTGATTGTTCATCAGGATCACGGAAGTGCACTGAAGTGTGTGGTGATTTTATAGAAAAATGATTATGCAGCTTTGAAAATAAGTGGTGTAGGTATATATTTTTTTATTTCATTAAAATATAATTTCCTCCATTCATTTTCTATTTAAGTAGAGGCAAAATTTATCAGCCAGCCCTCATACATGCTAAGAGCTGTCTATATGACATAATAGCATAAGGTACTTAATAAAGGCATTTTAAAGCATTAAGATATATTGAGAAGCAATTCAGTTCTTCATCTGTCTTACATGGACATAATCATTCTCATAGAAATAGAAACACTTTAGTGTTATAAGAAACCTTAGAAGTCATCAGTCTTGTGAATAAAGTACTCCAAGAGCTTAACTCAGGGACATGGAGCTGAAGGTTGAAGAGATTTTAGTCTTGGACAACTCTCCCTACCTATCCTCAGTTCTAAAAAAAAGAAAATTAGGGAGAAAGGAGAAACTCTTGGGGAAACAGTACTTTATATTCAATGCTTACCAATTTTATCTTCTTAAATCTACATTCATTAAATCCAATTTATAACTAGTATATAAAAACACACTGCATGTTAAAAAAAAACAACACAAAAATACGCTCTACTTTCAAAAATGTTTTCTAACATTCAGAGATGTAAAAAGTGCAATGATTCTTTTGTACTGTCTCTACTTTCAAGGGGAAAAAAAAGAATAAAAAGTCTCCCTCACCAAATTCTCTCCACTTCCCTCCTTTTCTGATTTGAGGTCCCCCAGGCCTTGCCATTTCCCTCCACCCCGTACTCCTAAGCATCTTTCCAGAGACAGGCTCCTTCACATAGCTCCAGAGAAAAGGGGATCATGACCTAGAAGGAAATCATTCATCTGACTCCATTGGTAAGGGCCCATTTAATTATAATGATCAGAGATGCTATACAAGTAACAGTCCATTTCTTTCTTACACTGCCCTTGAAAATATACTCATGACAAGTTTAACCTCCTTTGAAGAGACCCACTTTCAGTCAAGTCAAAAAATTAATCATAGCATCATCAGGATTCCATCCCAAACCAAGTATTTCTTTATTTTAAGCCAAGGTTATTATATTTTATTCATTACTCTATTTAACTAGAACAACCACCTGTAAGAAATAAAAGCCTTATGCCATGTGAATATGTCCCATTCTTTTGGAAGCCCAGAGGTCCACTCTTGGTTCAGGCATTGTAGACCGCTGGACAAGGCACCTTTGAAGAAATTTTCAAATAAGAATGTGTATTTTCTATACTTGGGGGGCAACTGAGAGAGAGAAAATAAAAAAAGGCCTGCCAATGGAAACATCTGAATTTTAATTTTTGAGGTGAGACAACTGCAAAAAGTATTCTAAACATTAGTATGCTTACGATTCCACGATGCTGCTGCTAATATTATGGAAGCAAGAGTATTATGGACTCAATGTTCGTGTCTCCCCCAAATTTTTATGTTGAAGGCCTTGCCCCCAATGTGATGGTATTTGGAGATGGAGCCTTTGGGAAGTAATTAGGTTTCGATGAAGTCATGAGTGTGAGGCCCTGGTGATGAGATTAGTGTCCTCGTAATAAGAGAGCAGAGAGAGCTCTCTCTCCCCCACAGGCACGCACCAAGGAAAGGCCATGTGAGGACAGTGAGAAGACAGCTCTCTACAAGCCAGGACGTGGGCTCTCACCAGGAACTGAATCTGCCAGGACCTTGATCTTGGACTTCCCAGTCTCCACAACTGTGAGAAATTAATGCTTGTTGTTTCAGACACCAAGGCTGTGATATTTTGTTGTGGCGGCCTGAGCTGACAAAGCCACTGAGTGTGTTTGAAAACGCGTGGGATGCAATGAGAAGCCTGGCACTTGAGTGCCGGCTCAGCCACTCACTGGCCGGGGCCCTTCACTCATCGAGCTTTGCAACCTTCAGGAATTCTATTACTACAAGAAAGGGCACCCACCCTACAGAGTGCTTACGAGGATTCCATGCCAGAGCACATGAGAGCGTACTTTAAGGAACTGTAAAGTCTTATACAAATGTTTTCTTTTCTTGTATTTGCCAGTATCTATAAAGTTGACTACATCACATAGAGTCACGTATATATGTTTTTCCTAAACAGCACAGGCTGCTGTAAACATTATCTGTGTCATTTAATCTTTCCTCTTTGCATCAGCTGCATATCCTTTTTCAAGGTGACCATGCACATCCATCTCTGCTTTAAAAAGTGATTTATTTATTACTATATCCTTCATGGAATCAACGGTCATGACATACTATTTATACCATGTGTTTAGTGTCCAGATATATCTTTGACTTAATTTGCTTGAGATTAGCCTTTGAATTACAATGTTTTCTGTATTCCAAGATGCACATTTTTGTTTACTTTTTATCCTGGAAATCAGAATGCCCTATAATTGATGGTATGCAGAGGTGATGTCTACATCAAGTCCTTGAGGAGGAATCGGCCACACGGAGAACGGGAAAATGTAGGCAAAGGCAGAGAGAATCCCTGTGGGTGGAGTATGTGGCACATAGGGAAGAACGAAAAGAAAAATTCTGTAGAAAGCAGCCAGTGGAGGTTGTGTGTGCCACAACAAGTAGGACCCGCGACATAATTTGCAAGCCCCAGGGCCAACACAAAAAACAAGCACCAGGAGCCCCTGTTCCAAAAGCATTAAGAATTGGAAGATGGCGACAGCAGAGCATAAAACCAAGCCTGGGCCCTGAGTGGATGCACAGGCCGCACGCCTATGAAGGGGGCCCTGGAACAAGTCTACATTTCATCCTGTGTGTTAAGAGTACACAGCAGAGGCTATTAAGCTGGGAAGCGACAAGATCACACTGGTTTTCTAGGTAGAAAATCCTAGTGGCAGAGGAGAGGACACACAAAAGAGATTAAATGGGTAATGCTCCATAATAGTCCTCCCTCTTTCAAACAGAAAGATAGTGCAAATTAATTAGAAGTCAACAATCACACAGTACCTTTTTTCTAAAAATGCTGATTGAGCTCCTTTTTATTTATTTATTTTTAAAAATAACCTCTGTTAATTTTAACCTGTCACTTTGTTCTTAACAAGATTCCATTCTAGTTTTGCAAAAGCTTGCCACAGGAAAAAAGTATTCATTACAAGATCTGAGTCTCTCACTGTGGTATTTAGAACAAGGAAGCTTATGAGTTGCTTTCATTTATTTCATTTATTTATGAAACAAAACAAAACCAGAGACTTTTGAAAAAATAAAATTTAAAATTCAGCTATGGAAATGAGTATGTGTGAAAATTAACACTTTGACAATCAATATAGTTCAATACACACACAAAAACACTGCTTTTCATTTAAATTGTTAAAAGGGCATAGTTTTCACATATTAAACCAAAATAAACACTGAAATGTTTGATTTAGTCTCTTTCTCCTATATTCTTAGAACTATGGATAATAACTTGACACAAATCACCTCAATCTAGGATGCTCTAAAGAACCCAGAGCTACAACGTAAAACACATAGGGTTGCAGTTAACACTCTACCAACTAAACAGGAGCAGTAACTATCACAGTTATCAATTACTGAGAATCAACTAAATGCCAAGAACTCTGCTAAATGACAATACATCATTTAATCTGCACAACAACTTCCTGGCATATTGCTGAAACATGCAAGTGATTATTCTCATAAATTTCAGTTTTCAACATAGGACAGTCCATCATTTATTTATGTTTTTTTCTAATTTTGAAATAATCTCAAGCAAAGAAAAGTTGCAAATATTACACAAGTAACTTTTTTCCTGAACCATGTCAGATTCATGTGCTAACCAGATGTCCATACATACATTCATCACTATAGTGGTTCTCAAAAGTGTGGCACGGGATGTCAGGATAGCCCAGCAAGTTGAGCACATACCTTGCAACTGCAAGGTCTGTGGATCAAATCCCAGCCCCAGCACGTGCCAACCCACATGTTGAACTGCAGCACAACTGTTAACCACAGAGCCCTGCGGTAGAGGTTCTGAAACACCTCCCTTGCGGAGGCCTCCAGCTCAGTTCCCACACAGCACAGTTGCACATCAGCCTGTGTGAAATGAAACTATGTCACAACTACATGTACAACTATGGAGACTGCTCTGGGCCTTCCCTCCTTCTCTCTTTCTTTTCTCACTTTCTCTCAAACAATAAAATAAATCCTTAAAAAGAACAAAGTGTGGTCCATGACCCTGAGGATCCCTGAGAGTCAAAAGAAACGAAGGCATTATTTACTTGCTTCAGTGTGTTGTCATATGCTCCTGATGGCACAAAAGCTCCATTAATATTATAACAAAAAACGTTGCACAAAACAGCATTACTTGAGATCCTGCTACATATACATGTTTTAATAGGAGTAAGTTATTTATCAATTTAGATTCCCAAAAAATGTCCATGTTCCTCAAAAGAGTAAACATTTTCAGTTTAATTACTCCCTAAAAATAGCCACTGTGAACTGTTTGGACTATAATCTTGTAGATGTGTTATGATGCATATCTACATGTTATATATACACAGAACTGGTTCATGAGTTTACTATTTGTGTACATGAGATTTTTTCTTATTTTAAAAGACCAGACTGCCTCTAAATATGCTACTCTGCAACTTGCTTTTTTAAACTAAAAATGCCTTCCATATCAGTACATACAGACAGACATTTTAAATTACATAGAATAGCTAGGCCAGAATTTAATCAGTCGTTCAAGAGATAGTATGGGCAGGCACTGATCAAAGGAAGAATTCATTGTATTGGAAAAGGGGAATATATCATAGCAGGGGAGAAGAAACAGAATGTCAATGAATTCAGAGGAACGTTTATAGGTTACCAAGCCATTATTTTTTAAAAGACAAAATAAGGATGAGGAAATTACAGAATGTTTATGTTTGTTACCAACAAAGCCAAAAGCAGTTTGACCAGAGGAGTTATGGGCGTAACTAAGTTGTTCTCAGAAACCTTCCCCATACCAAAGACATTATAACGAGAGATTTAAAGAAAAACACATATACAATTAATAAGTCATAACCCACATGGAGCCTAGTTAAGCCCATCTTGGGGAAAGATATGAGGATGAATTTGGGAAAGGTTGTACCTCAGGCAATAAAGCCATGGAGTTATAAAGAACAGAATTTAAGTAACGTGAAAGACAAAGTATTCAAGAGCATTGTGGATCCTGGTCACCTATTTCACCCGCAAAATTATGATTAAGACAGGTGATAAGTAACATGGGGGCAGTTTTAATCTCCCATATCAAAAAGGTAGCAGCTTACATTCCCACTGCCCTGTGTCAAGACTGGTCTGGTAACACAGAGCAATCTAGCTCTTACTCTCTCCAGTGAGGGCTGGGCCCGGTCTCTGCTCAAGAAGATGGAATAGGGACTTTCTCTCATTTTTCACTATCATAAACAATACTGTGTTACCTGAGTTTCTTCTGTAGGATAAATTTCTAGAAGTAGAATAGTCAGATCAAAGGGTAGATTGGGTACAGGAGAATAAAAAATCACTTTTTACAGTTCTGTACAGTTTGAACTCATTAGTTGGCTAATTACAGAAAACAAGTAACACTTTTATCATTTAAAAAACAAAACAAGGGGAAGCCGGGATGGCTCAGTGGGTTAAGTGCTCACTTTGCAGCCCTGGGGACCGAGGATCGAATCCTGGCCCCGGCCCCATGTGGCCCCATATGCTGAACTGGGGAGTACCCCCAATTCAGTTCTCACCGGGGTGAGACCCTGGCCCAGCTCCTGCGCTGTGCAGCCCCACACCCACCTGTGGAATGAAACTATGTGGAAAAACCAATGATGTGCAACTATGGAGACGGTTCTGGGCCTTCCCCCTTCTCTCTGTCTCTGTTATTTCTCTCTCTCCCTGTCAAAAACAATAAAAATAAATCTTAAAAGCAAACAAACAAAAAACAAAACAAAAAAACCTTCCTTTGGTCAAAATTGGCTCCCAGGCCTACAAGAACCATAAAGAAGGCTAGGTTACAAGTAGTAAAGTGTATAAAGAAACTAAGAAGTGTTGCTCAAAAGAGAGAAGAGTGCCAGAGACCTGGATATGAGAAAGTGTGAGTCACTGGGGCAAGTCTTGGAAACATTCATCCAAGCACAGGCTGGGGGAAGATGGCCGGAGGCATTAAACAGTTAGTCTCCTGGCAAAGGTGCATCTATCATGGAAACAGAGACACCAGACTCTCTTCGTTCAATGCCATTAAACATATAAGCTCCCTGGGCAATAGCTGACATGCTCGTGAAAGGAACCTCAGGTTTTATTTCGGCTTCTTCTGAACATCTGCCAACGGGGAGTAGCTATACAGATAAGTATTAGAGCAGGCACCACAGCTGTGCTTCCTTTAAAAAATAAAAAACACAAAACTTTCAATGTTGCTTTGATTTTTATTTTATCAGCCCATGAAACTTGGCTTCATGCAAGCTTACCCTGGAAAGACATATTTATTCACTGAGTATCCTGATAAAAGCAGGTTCAAGCCTACAAATGTATATGGCAGGTTCCTAAATCTTGGTCAGTTCTCCAGGAGTCCCCTTTGGAACCTAACAGCGTAGAAATGGAGCTTTCTGTGTCGAGGTGCAGGGCCTCTCTGTGCCCGCCACGAGGCCAGGGGCCTCTGGCAGCAACCATTAATGCATTACTGCAGGCACTCCAGGCAGCCTGCTTACCAGCCAGACTCTACACCAGGTACTGCAGCTTACTTACAATTTGGAACTCTGTTGTCCTATTTCTGACTTAAATATTTCTCGCATCTCACAGTGCTCTTTGAAAAAATACCACAATAGCAATTTCTGTATGCTTACCATGTGCCAGGCACTGGGCTAGGTTTTTTACATGAATGATCTCACTTAATTCTCACAGCAATCCTAGAACCCAGTATGAGGATTGTCTTCATTTTTAGATGAGGAAACTCAAGTGACATGGCTTGCCCAGTGTCAGAAAGCTTTGAGGCGAGACGGGAGCCCAGGCGCCCAGCACTGGAGAAGGCATCTTACCCCCAGCGGCAACAGCTCTTGATGATGTCAGACACCGCTTCCTTATCAATGGAGGCAGGCAGCCTTACATTTAGATCCAATTGTCAGGAACAAAAGAACAACATTTTCAGTTTTAGAATTACTCATGCCTTGCTGAGAACTCTCACTACATTTAGTCTATAAATTTACTTTTGAAACACTCAGTGTATGACTATCTGGAAACATGGCCCTGAAGACTCTGAGTTTAGCTAATTTCCTTCTGTTGATAAAAGTAATTCAAGCCTGGATCGTCTCATGATGGTAACAGGCATTATCCTCTAAAGTCTCTTTACAAGGCAGCTGATGCTATCAACATTCATCCACAAATATTTATTGAGTGCCTACTATGGGTCAGGCACTGTTATAGGTACTGGAATATTAGCTATGACCAAAACCAAGCTGCTTATCTTGGAGTTTAGAGTATATTGGGGGAGACAGGAAAAGAAACAGGTAAAAATACCGTTATAATGCATCAAATTTGGTAATAAATAACATTAAGAAAAAACTAACGCAAGGTAAGAGGGATATGGAGTGACAGAACAATTCTTTAAAAATAAGAATATTTTTTGAAACTAAGAAACTGCCTATTCCAGATTTGTTAAACTAGTACAATATTCTATTCAAATTTTTAATGTCAAATCCTAGTGTACAACAAATCTGTGTTGTCACAGGTAGTGAATGAATCCAATTATACAACTGATTGCTGAATCGTTAAGTGAATTTTATTTACTTGTTTTTTTCTATACCTTTAGGTTTATTCTAAGCAAAAGAAAAAAATTAGTGCTTGAAGTTTTTTCAGTTGGCAAATGTCACACAATTTAATGTAAAATATAAAACACAATGTGCCTATCACTAATAAATTCAATGTCTCTATACATGTATTTTCAGTCAGATTTTTAGGGCATCTAACTGGTAGTTTTGAGGAAAACAATTCACAAATCCTAAAGGTATTATAATAAACCCAACCAACTGCCTGGTAGTCAGTGAACTGATCTGTATCTTACTTCTATCATCGCTCTCACAGGGATAATAAAAGTACCAAGCTCACAGACTTGTTCAACGATTCAATAAGTTGATTTCAATAAAGCTCTTAGAAGAGTCCCCAGCATGCTTCATCTGTATAGAAATAATGTCTTCATAAAAATATACCATATTTTCCGGCGTATAAGATGACCAGGCGTATAAGACGACCCCCTAATTTTACAGTTAAAACATAGGTTTAGGCCTATATTCGCTGTATAAGACTACCCCCCACTTCCGAGGCTGTAGTCTTATACAGCGAATATAGGCCTAAACCTATGTTTTAACTGTAAAATTAGGGGGTCGTCTTATACGCCCTGTCTGTCGTCTTATACGCTGGAAAATACGATAAATGAAAACAGTGGCCCACAGATTACTGGGCCCTCAATTTTGTTTGGCCCCAATTAGCGCTAAATTGATGTGAAATTGTAAACCACCTTGGTTTCCTTTTTAAATCCCTTTAACATTATTAGAAAATGTGGCACTTCAGGCTTGTATGGCCACATAGTAACAATCTGCCAGAGCTGACATCTTTACATGGGGTAAGAGCTCTTTTTTCTGCAAGCCTCACCACTCCTTCTTACCTCACTCTGGACCACTCGATCCATTTCTCCTGAATGAATGGTCTCTACGAGCATATGCATTTCCAACTTGAGAGCTAAACTGATCCCTCTTAGCCTATGCCACATGCAATATAAAAACAGAAAAGACAGGTTTATAGTAAAATACATTTTTTGAAAATATTAAATGCTAAATTTAAGAAACGCAAAAGGACAAAAAGCAAAAAAGAAACCCCTTGCCATTTTTTAAAAATCAAACGAGAAAAAACTAAAGAGGAATCCAAATTCAGACATCAAATAGAAACATTTTGTAGGCAGAATAACAATAAAAATTTGAAGTTTAAATTTATTCCTTCCAAGAATATGAAATACTTACACTGCACTATGGATTTGGGGTGATAATGGTATATCAACATAGGTTAATCAATTGTAGCAAACATACCACTGTGATAAAGGATTCTGATAATAAGAGAGGCTATGTATAGTCGGGAAAAATCTCTGTACCTTCCACTCAGTTTTGCTCTGCACCTAAAACTACTCTAAAAAATAAAGTCTATTTTTAAAAATAACATACAAAAATTACGAATGGAATTACCATATGACCCAGCCATCCCTCTACTGGGCATCTACCCAAAAAACGTGAAAACCTTGATCTTTAAAGATGTTTGTACCCGCATGTTCATCGCAGCACTGTTCACAGTGGCCAGAACATGGAAACAACCAAAATGCCCTTCGATAGATGACTGGATAAAGAAGATGTGGTACATTTACACAATGGAATACTACTCAGCGAT
>PVKE010043107.1:0-13491 GCA_004027555.1 Craseonycteris thonglongyai | reverse complement strand
ATGCTGAGTCAGTGTTCTGCAGAGAAAAGTAGAAATCGACCACCTGAATCAAGTTACTAACTCCAAAGTGTAAGAAAATGCTATTTTTAAACACAAAATACAATAAAGTATTATAAACTCCTGAGCTTCATTCTCACCTCTTCAAATGCCTGCTGGAAATTTCCATTGAGTGACTTGTTAACCTCAAATTGAAAGAAACATGTCAAATTGGAGTCCTAATCTTCCCCACTTACTGTCACCAGTCTCCCCATATTCCTGGATCACTCTAGTACTAAGAATAGAAACCTTGCAGTCATCTTGAACCTCTGCTTCCTCATCATCCTGTAGTCAATCATTCATGAAGATACTAATCCCAGTTTTTTCCCTTATACCAAGGGTTGAAAATGAGTGGCTCAATATCTGCACACATCTCCTTATGATTGTATGTATGTATGTATGTATGTGTGAATATACATATGTATATATGTATTGAGCCATAAGAATGAAAAAAAAAAATTGGTGGAACAGGTACTTTCTAGTTAGTCATTGCCTTATCCTTTTCCATGCCTTTAGCTCTCCTTCTGTTTCTCTTTCACAAAGGTTAGCTGAACTGTTTAAGAATGAAATAAAATTTTACTTGTGGAAAAATGAAAAGTGAGATTGGTAACATCAAGGTATTCTTTAGTTTGGATTTTCTAGTAATTTGATCCAAACAGTTGGTATAATCGTTTTATTCTTTGAAAACAGAGTAACATTACTATACATTTTTATACCAAGCAGCTTCTATCAAAATTTAAATCATGGAAACTTATAGAGGACCTCCAATTTTTTTTTTGGGGGGGGAGGGGAATTATTATTACTTTTTTTCTAGTAAGATTAATTACTATAGAAAAGAGGTAGTGTGAATTAAGGATAGGCTAGAACGCTGTCCTTGGTATAGGTGGGACTGTTACCTCCTTTGGAAAAGTTTCCATCACTTAACCTACCTGATGCTCTCAGCACATGATCAGTTTGGATAAACTCCTCAGATTCTGTTAATTTGTGGTGCCACTACCCCCAGAACTATTCCCTATCCCTTCTATATGCCAAGCTTATGAGTTGCTCTGTTATTGTGGTTTGGGTTGAAAAAGGCAGGACTTGCCAACATTATAAACGTAAGACTTATTCTTATTTTGTCCTCATATACCCAAAAGCCAGAACCATAAAACACTGAAACATCTGAATGAAAATAAAATAGCCCAGCAAAAACACTGGATTAAAATATCTGTTCTCCACTGATATTTTTTGAACTTTTCAGTCAAATGTATGTATTTGTGTTGCTGAAGTTTGATGAATTCAAATTAGTATTGGATCAACAAAGTGCTTATTATGAGGATAATTTTTTTTATACATATAAGTTTGAGTTTTTTTGAAATACAATAACATCAACATCTCTGAGTCAAATCTGATTCAGAAAGCTTGATATTTAGTGTGAAGTTCTGGGAATATGTTATCCAATTTATTTCACTTGTTTTCTCTTTTATTTATACATGAGTACATTAAAATTCATGTTCAATAAAATCTAAAAGTACTTTTTCAGTATGTATCAAGTAAACACTCTATGAAATAAAAACAATCTCCATATAACAGTTTAATGGCTGATTTTTTTCTTTAGTAGCCTATATAACTGATGACATCACTGGTTTAGATAAAATATGTTTATATGAACTATTTCATAGGATTGTTATAAGGGACTAAATAAGTTAATGTGTGGAATAATTTAAGTAGGGAAGTCATTAATTAAACGCAAAATAAGCATCAGTAATCATTATAATTGACCATGGAACAATGACATCATCTTTGAATAAAAGTGCATTAATAATAATTACAAGGCCTTAATTATGATGCAGTTTTACAGGCGCTATTCTGGCTGTTAGGACAAAGCCATTCTTTTCTACTTACATTACAGTCACATTTGAAGAAACTGATGGAACAGCTCGTAATTTGGTCTCATCACAGCCAAGCTCTAAACCTCGGCAAAGACATTGCGTAGGCACAGAACCGACCACTGAATAGGGGGGGAGGTAGTAAGAAATGAGGACAGTGAGGAACCAGGAAGAAGAGGGTAATGAAAAGCGATGAAAATTATTTAGTACAAAAGTATGCTTTATCTTATCTAAGTAATTTGGACAGTACTTTAAATTAAGGTTCCAAAATTTGCTTTTAATTGAACATTAAAACAGTGCTAGCACAGTAAGATATGAAAATATACAGATTTACTAGTCTATGCATTGTTTTGTTATTGTTGTTTTAATAGCAAACTGCTCTTCTCCAGCTTTTGCAAATGAACAAAGTCCTCTGCTCTTACCTTGGAAGAGAAGTTATGCTGGGGTGCATGACAGTGTGTGACAGGCTTTAATGTTCATATTCAAGCTGCTACTTAAGAGTAAAAAATTTACTGATGGCATCATCAAATCTTAAATGGAGGACTAAGTCATTTTTAAATATCATGAAAGAGGAGAACTAAACATGGAAAATTCAGGAGTTTTTCAAAGGATTTAAAAGTGATCTTCTTTTGGCTCACGTAGGGATGTAAGGATGTCTAGAACTTCATTTATGGGAGTAAACATTTTTTACACACAGCTATTCTATTCTTCTTAGTGAGTGTTAGAGAAAGGAAGAATGTGATGTTTGTCTTCGGCCAGCATGTGGGGCTGTAGTATGATAGTCTTAAAGATGTGATCCAGTATTTGTGAAGTTTATGAGATTTGCAATATGTGTTCATATAGACAAGACAGTAAAATGGGATTGTTATTTAGCATAATAAATATAGTCTGACTCCTGTGTTTATGAGGAATGGATGATTACTGAGAGCAATGAGGAGTGCTTCTCCTCTGTATTTACTCTGAAGCCCTAAACTGTATAGCAGAGGTTACAGGCTCCAATGTCTACAGGAAACAGGCAAAGTAGGTGTAGACTGTGTCTAGATGTTCCAATGGAATCGCTTCTCTTAACTGTTGCCATATTAGGATAGGAACACGTGAGGCTAAGTCACCCAACTTCCTTGAAGATGCCAGAAATACAATGTTTTACATATAATTACCTATTTTAAAAATAATAGCTAACAACATTTCAAAACATCATAGGACAAACAGAACTTTCTATTAGAATGTTCTGCTTGTGGACTTCCAGTTCTGACTTTTACAGTAAGGCTTCCCGGGTATAGAAATGTGTCTAAATGGCAAAGCAGAGATCGTTGTGATAGAGCTCGTAGGTGGCTGCTCATGAGCACAGCTGGCTATGGCCTTTGCTCAGATGTGGGGTGACAGGTGTTCTTCCTCTCCTCCCAAATAACTCTGCAGACACCTTTACAAGATCATAAGAGATCAACATTGTAACTTAGGATTTTTTTATTTTATTTTTTGTAAACAAAGTCTCTGCCAAGAACTTTAAAACAGTTTTATAGTGGCAAGTAACTGTTGTGGCTATGGACCACTGAACACTGACTCTGTTTCTCTGTGCAAAAACCATGTCTAACGTGAGTGTGTATTTATGTTGTGGGGAACGGGATGGGTGGGGTTGGGAAGATGAAGGTCCTGAGAGGGAGCGTAAGAAGGGTAAAAATGGAGGTCAGTAAGATTAGCACTAATTCCAGTGTTTTTTTCTACTTAGGCTGAGTTAAGAGAATCGAAGTTGTTGATTATAGGGTTACCTATAAGAGGGAAAATAAAGAGGAAAAAAAAAAACCAATACCTAAATATATAACAATAAAAGCGCGATTAAGCAAATTATGTCACTTAAAATGTATATTTTAAAGGGGTTTATAATAACACACAATATGCTTATAATAATATAAGCCTAGTATTGTGCTATTTAGAATATGCTAAAGTGGTATTTGAAAATATGAGAAAATGGTTTGTACAGGAAATTTCAGCTGTGTTAAAATGAAAAAGGATGAGTAGTGCACAAGCTAGTTAATGCTGATAGCATCTGAGTGTTAGACTTATGGTTGAGTAAAGAATTCTTTCCAACTCTCTGTACTTTGCAAATCCTAAAATTTAAACTTTATTGATATATTAGTTAATGGAAGGTATAATATTTTCTCGGTACTATGATACTGTCCTTGAGAAGTGACTTTATAAATGTGAATTCCTCACATTCTTTCATTCAGTCAAAAATGACTATAAGTCATTCTCATTTTAATGTCTACAAATCCTTATAATAATCTGATTTAGATAAAGTGGCACAGTAGGAACCTTAATTCAAGTATCACTCCCAAATTATACACTATACTTTCTAGTCCATTTTTATACTGCTTTTAAGTTTCAAAAAATATTTATTACCACCCTTCCTGAATTGTCTTGGAAAAAACCCCAATTAAAAATTACACATTTATTCTCTACTAAGTACTGATAAAAACATTACTTCTGTATTTTTTGGTACATCATTTATTATGTAGCTGCATTCCTCTTGTGTAATTATACTTGTGACAAATTTCTCTTAAGAGTTCAGGATGAGGCAAAAATTTATTTCTCTTACTGACTTGATCTGTTTTTTTTCCCCATCTGTTTGTTTTTACTTTACAAACCAGACTATGAGAGTTATGTAGCCTATTATTTTCTCTCTTTGACGCAATGACTACAAAATTCAGAACTAAGCTTTGGATGCAGCTACTAAACTTTTCTCAGTCAAGATTTCTTTATTTTTCTTCTCCATTCTCTTTCCTATTTATCATTGACTTTTAAAAAATCTTTCATACTATGTGAATGGGTTAAGTCTGTTAGTAGCGATATTTTTATTTTAAACTGTCTAAAACCCTTTTGGGAGTAAGGTGAAATATATAAAGATTTAATAAAAGTTAAGAAATTAAAAGTACAATGGAACTACAAAAAATATGTTTTAAGATAAAGCAGCTTAGCTTATCATTCCCCCCCCCATTATATTAGCAGTTAAAGTATACCTGTTAATTTTTTTCTTTCCCCAAAGCTTTTAGCTTTTCAATGAGCAAGTAATTTGGTCTTCATATTCTGGGAGACAGAATGAGGCTGAGCCAGATTGCTAAGTAACCTGTGAGACTACAGGAGGAATTTACACCCCCTTGAACTGAGGGTTGTGAGTAGTGTTTATTAATCTAATTTGAGTTCACAGGACAAAAATATTAAAAATTAAAACAAGTTATAATTTACAACTTATAGAACACAAAGGAAAAATTAGTAAAAATAAGAAAGGGTTCATGCTCCCAAACCTTGCTTTTTAACTAAGGTTTTGAAAAACTAGGATCAAAATTACAACTCCAAGGCACACATTTATATTTGTACAATTTATTACAATAGGCTAAATTTACCAAAATTATTCATGTGGATCTTTCCGATCTAAAATATTATATAGACTTTAGTTCTTGAGGTTATGCCCTCCCACACCCTCCCCATTGTTTTTGTGGGGTTTTTGGTATAACATTAAACCTAACAGGTTTTATTAATTCAGAAGGGTTTTCTTTTGTTTGTTCATTTGTTCATGTCTCTAAAGTATAGTTTAGACCTCAGAATATTTTTCACCTACAAACATTAAAATCAAAACATCTTTTCTGCTCTTCTATTTCCACAGCTTTCTTTATATTAGAGTGTATAGTGACTATAAAAAAGGAACATATAAAATAGCAACCTTGACTGATGGTAATTCTGTTTACAACAATACCTGACTTGATTTATTACTTCTACACCTGAGTTATTTTAAAATACAATTCTCAAATTAAGACTGCATGTCTAATAGTGTTTGCAACAGGAAAACTACAACTAACTTTTTTTCTTTTTTGAACAAGTATGTTGGATCCAACTTTTAAAGACATAGTGTCTTATGAACTCATGGAAAAGGAGACTGAACCCTTGTGATTACTTACGGCATCCTGATATTTCTGCTTCAAAGGAATATGGGTTAGTCGTTTTGTAGTTATACTGAAAATATTTGTCAAGTTGCAAAGACCATCCATTGTTGTCTCCTAAAATAAAAACCAGAGAGCAGAGAAGTTCAAGAAAATAGTTCCTCACTTTAAATGAGTGATTTCAACTGAGTGAGAGAAACATTATCTGGCAGCTTATTACAGTGTGACTTTTGGGGCCCCAGTTCCAGAGATACTGATTTCATCTGCCTGAGATAGGGGTTCTTGTCTTCATTTTTAACAGGCATGTTAGGTGATTCTTAGGAAAGTAGTGTTTGAACTACACTTTAAGAAACAGTGCTTTGGATATACTGGAACACAGTGGTCTTGGCATATTCATTCTGATTCCCTCCATCTTCTTTAATATTAAAACTGATTTACAGTTTTAATATTAATACATTGGTGATGTATTAACAGGATAGATGTACGATCATGATAAATTAAAAGAGAAAAAAATAACGTGAGTTTCTGAGAGGCAAATGTATATGGATGTTGAGTCACCAGAGGGACTTGGCCATTGTACTGTACAGCACAAACCCGTGGTGGGTACTACAGAATGACTCACTCAGCCTCTATCAACTCCCCCTTCACTGGTGTGTTCCTGTATAGGAGAGACCGAAAAGCTCACAACGATGTTTCACATCTCCTTTGTAACTAGGACTTGGGGTGCACTCACATGCATTCTGGTTGATAGGAGATCATTTTCCTGCAACTATGTCTAAAACAGAGACATTGTGTTAAGAGGCAGCTGTGGGAGTGGCTGGGCATTTCTAGCGGCACCGTTTTGTGGGGAGTAAGATGCAGTTATGGTGGTCATGGGGCAGCAGCTGTCTCAATTTCTGGACTGCACATATATTAGGGGTGTGCTCTTAGATCTAACGGAACCAGTGGGGACTTTGCTGACTCCCACACTTCTAGTCCTTATGAAAATTTTATAATGATCTAATTGCTGTCTGACATACCTTCAGTGGTTCTGCCTCTTACATTAAATCCTGATAGATACAGAGATCAACTGAATTATTGGGTTAAAATATGGCTTAAATATGATTGGATATTTAATCAATTTGGAAAGCTCAAGCGGAATCTCATAAATGACAACATAGTAGTGCATGTTTTCTGAACCCATGAGTTTCATTGTAGTCTGTGGTTTCGCCACTGGAATATTGGTGACACTCTTCAGCATTTTCCTGCCTCTCACCTATGGGTTCTTGCGATAGAGTTAGCAGCCTTACAAAGTGTTCTCCTCTACTGGGCTCCAGAATCATCTATTTGTTTCCTTGGATGTCGGGTTTAAAATTTTATGGCATTAAATTGCCTTTCCTGGGTTAGCTGAGTTTTTTGACTTTTTGGCAAGTTTTTATTTCCAAAAATGTGGTTTATATCTTTAGGTATAAAAAAGTAGAATCCTGTGAGAGATTTTAATACCCTCATTTTAACAGAGTAATTGAATAATAGCACTTAGCATCTGAGAGAACTCATATTTAGCAAGTAGCAACTACATTGTACTGGGTACTTTATTTTATCCTCATAATTACTCTACATCAATGTCTCCATTTACAGGTGAAACACCTGATTCTGAGAAATTTAAGTGATTTACTAAGAAACAGAATTATTTAAAGTAATTAAATAATTAAAACAATAACATTATTTTAATTTTTATTTTCTAAGACAAATAAATTATTTAATTGGTTTACATTCTGCCTGTAGAATTCTAACTTTTGTGTGATATCAACTTTAAATATTAAGCTGTTACTATTTGTTACCTATTTTTCTGTTATCAGTATCATTTTTATTAATTGAGGCATTTACATCAGAATTATGTGAATTATTTATACAAAAATTTATTTAAATAACAAAGGAAGTAGTATTAACTGGAAGTTAAATTCATCATTATCATTATTCATGGAGTCGATGGAAGTACTGCAAATTATCAAGGTATTACTAAACTATTTTTAAGTAAATAAATTTTTAGATGAATGCTATACATTGTTAGAAAATGGATACATGTTATAAGTAAAATCTACGAGTAAGATAAATCATTTGACTCTGGATATGTTGAGGCATTGATTCCTTTTATAAATTTTATTTTCGTGTAATTACAGAGTGAGGCTGAAAAGTATCCAAAGGACTCAACCTTGTAGGCTGTCTGTGAAGTTGCACTTTGTGGAAGGAGGAGGTGCACACTCATGGTCATGTTTGTTCATGTTCATGTTCCCGTTCATGACACATCCACCGAGACCTCAGAAAGCAGCAATGAAAATCAGGTGAGCTGGCAGCATTCCAGAATGCAGACCTGTGTCTGTGCTCCACTATGAAATTCATCTGAGGAGGCTGAGTGACTGCCCGGAAATGCTGATTTTCTCTCACTCTGGTGTTTTAGCAGGCCCTATATTTAATTGAACTTTTACAAGCGAACTATTTAAAGTTGCTACACTTTTATCATGAATAGTGCGGTCCCTAATATCATGGGCTTTGTGCTCTTTCCAAATCCTTTGACCCCCCCACCTTCACTCTCTTGCCCTTCTCATTTTAAAAGGTTCACTGTATGTGGCCTTAGTTACAACATTTTCATCCAACAAATCCAAAGGCTCTTTATGTAGCTTCTCTTCTCCGTGCCTCTTTCTTTCTTTCTTTCTTTCTTTCTTTCTTTCTTTTTTTAATTTTTATTTTAATTTTATTTTTGACAGAAAGAGAGAGAGATACAGAGACAGAGACAGCTAGAGAACCGAACTGTGGGAACTCCCCAGTTCAGCATGTGGGTCCGCCTGGGCCGGAGCCGGGATTCGATCCTCCGTCCTCGGGGCCTCAAAGCGAGCGCTTAACCTGCTGAGCCATCCCGGCTTTCCCGTGCCTTTCTGAATCTTACTACCGTAATTTTTTTCTCCTTTTCTATCTCATTGTACCTCATTCCCCTTTCCCAACAATTGACAAAAAAGAGAAAAAGGCAGAGAATACGAGGTAATGTCAGAATGGAAGTGGGGGAATTTCAGAATGCACAAATCTGCTTATACATGCCCAAGTCACAACACGTATTATGAGGGGAGATCTCTTTTCAAACAGCAACATCTTCAAACAAACAAGCTTTTTAGGGACTAGTTTTTACTTTCCCTTCTGCCTTCCCACAGCATTTTCTTCCTCCCACCAGAAGGCAGGAATATATAACATAGGAAATGTAGCCAACATTGCAAAGCTAGCATTTTTAATAGAACAGCTTTTAGCATATGTGTTTCTATATTTTAAATCATGTATTCTTTATATTTTAAGGATGTAGGGCACAGTTAGTAGAATGGTTTTTCACACTGTAGTAATTATCTCACTGAAATTTCATTCTTCAATTTATTTATTTTTTTTTTTTTGAGGCATCAGGGTAGTGTGAAAAACAGTGACTTAGAGAATATTGTTAGGAGATTTGCTTTGCAGTATGTCTTATAGTGCTTTATGAACAACACTGATTAAATGTATGTATATATATTTACTAAATAAATTTTTTAGCTAAAAAATGAATGCAATGGTGCTATGAATGAAAATTAATGATATACATAAAGAAAAGTGTGGTTTTGCACGCTGTGTGACCTCAATAGATATTTGCTAACTGAATGAATGAATGAATAAATGAACAATGAGGTTCAGTCCTCAAAGAAAGAGAAAGCCCAGTTTCTCTTATACTCCAACAAATCTGGGAACCTGGGGTACTTATCAAAAACACTGGTTTCTCGTTTTTCCTACTGGAGATTCTGATTTATTTGGTCACCATGGGGTCTGGGGAACTATATTTTGCATAAGTGCCCTAGGTCAGTCTTAGAGCATATTTTGGAATAACTGCAGTATGGGATTCACCCCAGTCAGCTTAGAGCCCTTTTCACGTTGCAGGGGAGAACAGCTAGCTTTAGTAACAGAAAACTATCAACCAGAGAGAGTGTATTTCTTCCTTTTAGCAAAGTTGCTATTTGGTAATAATTGGACCGTCCAAGACACTCAAATAAGATTAACGCAAGTAATTTATTATTAAGGGCATTTGGCTTATATTTCTCCTTTACACTTATTTTATTTGTTTCACACTATGCTTATTTATTTATATACTTTATCTCCTTATGAGAGTATGGTAGGCAGTCAATCTCTTAAACTTTGTATTTTTTTATGTACCTCAGTAACTACTAAGGTACTTTTAATATATTAATAGTTAAACTGTTGTTCTTACTAGCTCTCATGAAGTGTATAAAGTACATGAAATGTTAAAATATTGTTTTATTTGCACCAGTTTGACTTCTGGACAATGTATCTCCTTCTCCTATACACTCAGATTCCCCCGGCTGTGGCTTGGAGGGAGCAGGGAGTCATGAGATTGGGATAGGAATGAGAAAGGTCCAAATTTCCTGCATGCACTTGCTTGTCGTGGTGCTATATTAAGCTTTTCTCAAATAGTTTCCCAGGAATCTTCTTGAGAAGAGGGTTCTGTGGTGAAATATGTTTGGGAAATGCTGCATCCTACATCCTCACTTGGAATTAATAGACGCTAGTGTGATAAAAGAAGAACTCAGGCACTAAAGGTATCTTTAGTTCTGCATAACCCTTTTTATGAGATACTCTATGTTTTGGAAAGTGTTTGCTTTTGCATTTATACAAGAAAGAGTTATGTGTAGATCAGTAATTTTCAAAGTATAGATCTAGGACCAACAGCATCAGCATCACTTGGCAACTTCAAAGAAAAGCAAATTCTTGGGCCCCTCTCTGAAGTTAAAAAGTATACATGCATACTAATGAATAGGTGGTTAAAAACTACAAAAATTGGTTTTATGCAAAGTAGAGAATTCCTGATTCTAAGACATTTACTCAATTCTTACTCAGGTTCTCGGGACACAATGGAGCTTTGTTTTTGCAGAAAGTAATGATCCACAGAGACCTTGAACAGTTAGAATAAGCCTTGAGCTGCATGCAGCCTGACCAGGTAGAGGAATTGATCGAACTAGTTGTGCGGAATGTCCTTGAGTTGGAATAATAGCAGGCTGCTGGATAAAAATGCATTTGCCTCTTCTTGGGTTCTCAGTACCTTTGGAGGCAACTCTTTGAAGAATGTTAAGGCTGTAACATTGTCATGGGCATATTTTAAAGAAAATTGAGGCCACTAAAAAGAAACTGTATTTGGTATTCTATCTAGTAGGAAGTGTCTTGAGATGCAAAATCTTTGTGGAGTTAATCCAAACATATTTAAGCATTGCTGGATAAACAGATAAACATACTGTGGTCAAAACACGGTTTGTATTTATAGAAAAGCCAAGGGTTCAGCTACTTAAGTATTTCCAATGCGACTTTGAGAATAATAAATCAAAAACCAATCATTTTTGAACATACAATGCATGGTTTTATATGAATAAACATATTTTTGAACTGTGTTTCTTTTCCTCCTGTGTTCTTAACCTTAAAACAAAACAAAACAAATTACCAAATTTGATGGAATCATCTAAAATGAGAAGAGCTAAGTTCTATATCAAACTGCTGGCATTGCCAACATTTTGGCAGTAGTGTAAGATGCTGTATTTAGGAAATGAAGGAGTATTTAGTGTCCCAGAATTTTAAATTCAGGCCCAATTAAAAAATATGAGTCCTTGAATACACTGCAAACATTTTTATAATCCTATTTAAGAAAAGAACAACACATATCATTACCACACTTATAAATAAATACTGTTTATCTAATTCTCATAGATTAGTAAGTGCCAAGCCTGGGACAGGAACATATACTGGGGTATTAGCAACATTTTTCTTCTCTTGAATTCCTTCACACTCGGCCCTTTTTCCTACGGTAGTCAGCTAAAGTTTTCCTTTTGTTGCTTCAGGGAATGGATGTTGCAGGTTTGCAGATAACAAAGGAGTCAAATTCTTAGTATGTGATTTTCAAAGGCCTAGGTTTAGGCATTGATAATAGATTTGGAAAAACAAAAAAGAAAAATGGACTGTGCAGTTCCTAGGCTGGACAAAAGATATGGGCCAGAGAGGGGGAGTGGAAGGGTCTTCCATAATCTCCCTTGTCCTTGGGCAGAATCTGGGGTAAACCAAAAACTTCCTTACCTTCATTACATCTGCAAGATCCTATTTCCATATAAGGTCACATTCTGAGGTTCTGGGTGGACATGGATTTTTAGTGGATACTAACCTATTATACCACCCAAAATGTATTAGAAGAGGTTCCCATTTTCCTTATGGATTGTGAAAATGCTAACATAGAAACAAAGTGACCTATGTCTTTATCCTTCTCCTATAGGCAAGGCCACTAAAGTGCAGATCAAGTAACTGATGTTCATAGAGAGTCTATGGAGGGGAGGCATTGGAATCGGGGTCTTCACTATGGATAATTCAACCTGCCTTGAGCAGGGGATGAGGTTGAGGTTGTATAACTGCAACTGGGAGCCCTGTTTGTACAGCCATCTGTTTATAATACATAAAAATAAATGCTAGCAATTGTAACCTGGAAATGCAAAGAGTCCCTTTTAAATAAAAGTCTCAGTACAGTGAAATTATATAGCATCTAAAAATTTGATGCTATGCTAGTATTTTATTATTACTACTCTGCACTCAGTTTAAAATGGACATAAATGATTCCCGAATGAAAGTCCTTACTTTTTGTAATTAGGTTCCCATGGAATTTACTCAGATGGATTCTCTGAAGTTTATGAGAATTTTAACTGAAAAAGTAAAAGGTCCCTCTTTTTGGGTTTGTTATTGTCTGACAAAAACAATGCTCTAATGATCCTTTAAGACCTTTTTTTTTTGGCCTCTACTCTGCATCTCTGACAGTTCTGAGTAGTGGTGAAAATTTGGTTAGTTATACATAGCAAAACTTATGAAAATTATATAGGAATTATATCAAATGGCATAAGTCATTAAAACATACATTTCCATATTAAAGTTTATCAGTAATGATCAAAGTTATAAAAATGTTGCAATTAATTTTAACATACGTACTCATATGTCTATACATATATAACATCTGTATTGCCCAACTAGTTTAGAAAGAAGGGAATTCTTGAGAAATCAACGGAAAACTTAAAATTTATCGCTTTTGCTTACACTGTGTCCATGAAAAGGGTTCAGTGATTTGACGTCATATGCTTTCTGTACAAACATTATTTTTATTCAGTAAAGTGTTCTGTTATATAGAAATGGGCTTTCTAAGAAAGCTAGGAACTTGATATCCAGTTCATACCACATACTTGTTTAAGATGCCTGCGATAATACAAAAGTAACACTTCTTCCTAAATATAATTAATTCATATTATAGTTCCATATATGAAGAATCAATTTAATTTATTTGATGGTATTTCACTTTTTTATTGGCTGCCCTAAATTTTATGACCATTATTTCCATTTGACTTATGTCTCAATTTTAATAATTATTATTGGTAACAATGTTTAAAAAGCTTAAAAGAACAAGTGAGAGGTTTTTGAAGCTATGTTTTAGGATGTATTTTAAAAAAAATCTAATAAGGAAAAAGACCTCCTATTCATTAGAAGGAAAATTTTATATTTGACAATATACTATTAAGTTATAACTGATTACTCTAAAACTGATGTTTAGCTGTGGGTTTTTCTTTCATTTATAT
>PVKE010043106.1:0-13490 GCA_004027555.1 Craseonycteris thonglongyai | reverse complement strand
TGCGATGCATGGGTGATGTGATGTGGAGTTGTCCATTGGGAAACTGATTGTTACCACCAATGTCACCCGATTAAATTTAACAATAAAATATAATAATATTAAAAATAATAATAATAATAATAATTCCTGTGTGTAGTTCATATATCACAAATGAGTGTTCTATTTGGTCAAAGGTTTATACATAATATAATGAGATACTACATTTATTTTTATCTGAAAATGTGATGATATACATCAATCTTCTTGGTATTGTTTGGGCCCTGGAATTTGCAGAACAATCCTGTCCCACCTGGTAGTGTTTGTCACAAGTAACTCAGATGTATTGATATTTAAAGAAAGTTTTGAGAGAGCTTGACTAATATTGAAGGTCACGTTCCATTTGTTAATTAGAAATAACAAAAGTTGAGAAAATGTATTACTTTTAATAATAACATGTTAAGATATCTACTAAGTTACATCATGTCATACATTCTGTTTTCAGAAATAAGATGGGCATGGAGCATTTGAGGTGTTATTTTATTTAGTTAGTAATATCCTTTTCTCATTACAACCTACCTTCCCCAATTTTATACCAAAATACAACCACACATATTGAGCAAAAATTATACTTTGCTATATTTACAGTTACATTGTACAGAATTAAAGCTCTGCCTGGCACATAGTATACACACAATACATTACTGATGAATTAATAAATCCATCACAATATTTTACAGGAAAACATATAATGTCTAGCGTAAGCATAATCAATTTTTTTTCTGTATTTCTTTAAAAACGTTATGTCCAACTAATTTGTCCATTCTGGTATTCCAAGGCAAGAATGGAGTGATCTACTGGCAGTCAGTGGGTAGATGAGTGGCCCAGCATTTGGACATAAGGTGTGGGTTGTATGGTGGAGAGTGTTTTTCATCTTTCAAAAGGAAGAAATCAGAGCATGGCCCTGCTTCAGAGCCAAAATTTCAGACAATGTAGTGGTGGTCACATGAGATCCAGAGGCTGGCAGAGGGAATTAGGATGAGGCTTGCACTTCCAGCCCTGCTTTTACACACAACCCACACTTTGTGAGAGGCATACATGCACCACTCAAGACCCTGAGCACAGGTAGGGCACAGCTTCCTGGGACAGTCACCATGGAGCTCAAACTGGGCAGCTGTGCCAACTCTTTTCTCTCCTACTGCCACTCTGCAGCACTGCATTAGATTCCAAGATGGCAAGTACTAGCTTTCTGGTCCCTCTCAGGATTTCACTGGACCTTGCAGCAGCAGTCTCTAAAAGCTCATAGAGTTCTGGGCTTCTGCCAGCTGCTCTGGCACCACAAAGTCAGTGGAAGAAGGTAATTAAGCTCAACCTTGCCCAAAGGAAGCCCTTGGTCCACTGCCAGGGTGTTTTTCAGCACCACGCTCATGTTTCCCTCACGGTGCTGGTATGATGAGGGGTAAGAAGGCCTGCTGTGGGCTGCAAGATAGGTGGAGGAGTGCCTGCAGATTGCATGGATTTGGAAGCCTTGTCCTTTGGATGTTACCCCAGAACAGCCCCGATATTCATGGTATCTTATTGCCAAGTTTACTCTTCAATAGTGCCAAGTGTGCACATTGGCCTTGGCTGTTGAGGCATTCTGCTGAGATTTGCAGTGGTTCAGCTACACTGAAGGCAGTTTGGGGATGGGGAGGAGGTCAGGGCCCTCAGAAATATCAAACAAATTTGGGATGAACTGCCCTTGTGGGGAATCAAAGGGTGGTCTGGTACTTCCTCAGTGGGGGTGGCCACCCTTTGTCCTCAATGACCAGAACTACTATATCAGGTGTGGTAGCTAAGCATTCTTTCAGGAGGCTTTCCAAGCTCTGAGTTCCAGAGCTCTCTTCCAAGCTGGACAGTGGCTTGGCTTACCCAGCAGAAAAGTGAGACTTACAGCTACATAGGCCAGGACTGAAAGCGATCAAATATGTTTCCCAAATACAGCTTTTATTACTATTGAGAGACTTTTTAAATCCTGTAGACATGAATGGTCCAACTGTAAGAAACATTTTAGGACAGTTTGAACAGAGACTGGCAAGTATCCAATTGCTTTTTTATAGTCACAGAATAGCCTAATTGTCTGCCCTGAAGATGAGTCCTCTGCTGACAGTGAGATTGTGGTCCTTCACAGTGCAGATTTACAGTGGTGAGTTTTCCAGTTGTTAGGTAAGAAAATACCACATTCGGATGTCAGTGCTGCAAGCAACATCACGTGCAAACCAATGCTGGTGTATTTTACAAGTATGACCAAATGAGGTAATCCTTCGTGTGCCTGGCACAGAGAAAAGAAAAGATGGACCAGCAATTCAGCCCATCCTGCAAAGAGTTGGGGGGGAAGGTCTGTTTCTCCAGAAGCCCCACCGAGTCCTTGAATACCCCCTGTGAAACTGAGTGCTGCTCCTCACTCTTGCAGGCTAATATGCATCCAGTTGAAACCCATTCCTGCCTGAGCACCTAATTTCTTGTTCATGGCAAAATGCAGAGAAATGCAGAACTGTAGAGTGCAACCTCCCCACACACTTATTCAGGAGTTTCTGCACACAGAATTTCTGCAGGGTCCAACCAAACTTTAGAATCTTCTTTCCTAATCCAGATTACAGAAAGTGCTGGCAACATGCACTGTCACAACCAGTGCTAGAAGGTGTGCCCAAATACACGCACAGGCACCCAGATGAAGCACTCAGCTAAAACATCCAACAAGTCAGGCCCTAATGCTGAATAGGCCAAATTGTCTGCCACTTAAAAATGAAAATATTGGAGGTGCTAGTAAGGAAAGTATAAAAAGCAACCAATTCTTTCCTGGAGGTGGCATGGTGGCTTAAGTTAAACAGAGAGAGAGAGAGAGAGAGAATGACATGTTCAGGTTTATAACAAAATATCACAATTTTTACATTAGAATACATAAATAAACTAATACAAGGTGCGGTAGGGTCAGTGAAAAAAGGAGAGGAAGCAAAGGGTGAAGTGTCATACTTAGGGGACCTAATGAGAGATTATGGAGTAAATAATATTTGGGACTAGGATGTAGTAACAGTGATGGGGTGGTGAAGAAGTGTGGAAGGGACGGTGCAGGCTCTATCTGTGGTTACTCCATCAGATATATCTAATAATAATGTTATTTTCCTGGTTGAAGAAGGGCATCCAAGTTTTGTTGCCCACATCTGAGAGCTCCTGTGGGGTCTCTTCCTGATGCATCTGCATGTTCTGCTGAACAGAGGAGCCCTCTGAGGTTTTCAGGCCTGGCAAGGTCTCTTCCTGGCCGGGGTATATTCTGTGAGCCAGGCTCACATCCAAAGGAACTTGAGAGAAACAAAGCCAGGTCTCTGAGTTACATGCCAGCCTCAGCTCTTGTATGCCAGCCACCTGCAGGGCCAGAGAGCTCTACTCACCAATATGGTGAGTGCTAGCACACTGAGGGTGAGGGGAAGCTGAGGAAGGCATAACAGCAAGGCTAAGAAAAGCTTCCAGGAATGCTCCATCCAAGTCCTTGTTACCCACCAGGGGAAAATCCAGCTTCTCCAGCTTTGAGAGCTTCACCTGAAGAGAGAGGAACTTAGCACCCACAACCCTTTGCCCTTCTCAACTTGCGCAGATGGTCAGCGCGTCTAACCTCATTTCTGCTATATCTTGAAACAGCCAGTTAAGAGACTGCTGTACCTCAGCCCAGCTCTCAGGAAATATTCCCAGTGTTTTCCTGTGAGAAGAGAGGGAAAGCAAATAGGGTTCAGCTGCCAAAACACTCCATCTACCACACTGCACCACAGCCCTTGTTTTCCAACGCATGTGTGATGCTGCTATCTTCTGAGAGCTGGCTGATTCGATGCTTCAGCTCCTGTATGCAATTTTGTCACTGCACATTCTGTTTCATGGCTTGGTTGACTCGGTTCTTCAACCAAAAGCACACTCAGGACTCAGCAGCTCGTAGTTCAGCCCACGCAGCTCTCTTTCAGGATTGGGAGTGGATTTATTAGAATTGTTTTCTTTGGGACAGCTCTTTGAAAAATGTCCCATCTGGCCACAGTTAAAATAACTCCCAGGGGGTCCAGGTCGTTTAGCTCCCTTGTTTCTATATTGTTGAAATAATACATCTTTAACAGTTTTTCCTTCCATAGCAGCAACCATGGATAGTCCTTGAACATATCCAATTCCAATATCAGCACAAAGTCTAATATAATCTCCAAGATCTGCCTTATGTCTAAAAGGTCTCATGACTGCCTGACAAACAGAATTTGCGTTCTCAAAACCCAATTGCTTTACCAAGACCGTTCCAGCCTCACTGTCACCAATTAATCTCCCTGCTGTCTATAAAAGAAGGGAAATAAAATTCTGAAATGGCTCATCAGGCCCTTGCCTGATTTTAGAAAGATCTTCAGTCTTTTTGCCTGATCCTGAAACTTTTTTCCAAGCTTTTAGAGCCGCAGCTTTTATTTGTGGATAGGCCCCTTCCACATATTGATTCTGTTCTATTATATTTTTGTAGGGCCCTTCCCCAACTAACATTTCATAAGTTATTGGTATATTTTCTGCTGCGTTAATGTCTGATGTTTTATGACATAACTCAGCAAATTCTGATTTCCATAGTAAATAATCTCCTCCTGTAAGACAAGCTCATGCCAGTAGTTTCCAATCATTAGGAGGCAAACCTCCATCAGCTATGGTTTCCAAAATTGCCTCTATAAAAGGAGCATTAGGTCCATATTCTGCACATGAGGTTTTTAATTCCTTTAATTGTTTCCATAGCTAAAAGACTGGCTATACGGAGGTAGTCAGGCGGCCGCCATATTGGCCTTTAGGTCTGGTGGCCGTCATTTTTAGCTTGGAGACTGGCTATACGCAAGTAGTCACGAATCCGCCATGTTTGTCTTGAGGTGTTGGACTGGCGTCCATAATAAGAGGACTTGCTCTAGGGCAGTAGCCAGGCGCTCACCATGTTTTACTTTAGGAGTCGAAACAGGCTTCCATAATGTGAGGCCTTGCTCTGGGGCAGTGGCAAGGCAGCCTCACAGTTTTTCCTTCAGTGTCAGAACAGGCTTCCATGATTAAAGAACTCCCTCTAGGGTGGTAGCCAGGTGGCTGCCATATTGGTTTTTAGTGGTGGTAGCCGGCTTCCCTTCCTAGGAGACTAGCTATATGGATGTAGCCAGCAAGTCGTCATATTCGTCTTTATGTCTGGTGGCCGTCTATCTTAGCTAGGAGTCTAGCTATACACTAGTAGCCAGGAAGCAGGCATGTTTGTCTCGACGTGTCTGAACACGCGTCCATAATAAAAGGACTTGCTCTAGCACAGTAATCAGGTAGTCGCCGATCACCTGCCATTCAGCATCGGTCACATTATATGCAGCTGTCAATCATGTGGCAATCAGGCATTTATCACATGGGGTTCAGGTCCCGGTCAGGTGACCAGCAGCCAGGTGACCAGTAATAGCATGGCTATTACTCCACACAAAGTTCCCAGTTAAGGAGACCCGCTCTGAACTCTTATGACCAACATAGAAACTTACTAGCTACTTTTGTGTAGCCTGTCTCCAAGAGAACGAAGCCAGCTACCGAAAATAATGGTCGATATGGCAGCCTCCGGGCTACCTCCGTAGAGCCAGTCTCCTTGCTAAGGAAGGCAGCTAAAAATTTTCAAGGCCAATATGGCAGCCCCCTGGCTACCTTTGTTTAGCCAGTCTTCTACCTAAGGAAGAAGGCAACCAGACGTAAATGTCAATATGGTGGCAATCTGGTACCTCTGTATAGCCAATCACATGGTGAGGGAAATGGCTATAGGGAAGTAGTCAGAAACCCGCCATGTTGCTTCTGAGGGGTTTGAGCGGCCTTCAGTGACTGAGGGACTTTGTTATGAGTGATAGCCGTGGGACGACCATACTAGCTTTTGGGACTGGTACCTTACTCCCTTAGCTGGGAGACTATACGTCAGTAGCTAGGCGGCCGCCATATTAGCTTTTAGGTCTGGACGCCTGCTTCCTTAGCAAGCAGACTAGCAAAGCAAAGGGAGACTGGCACCCACCATCTTGTCCATTACATGTGCTTGTCGGCTTTTATATTTTGGAGACTTGCTATACAGTGGTACCAGGTTGCCACCTGACTTTTAGGTCTAGTTGCCATCTTCCTTAGCTAGAAGACTGGCTATACAGCACACAAGAATTAAAATAGAAGCTATGAGTCATGACTCAATTATCAATAACAACAAAAAACCATTCCAGGCAAAAATGCCTCTGTTTCTCCTAATGCATGGCTGGATAAGTTTTGGAGAGGCCCCATATAAGCTCTATAGTACATAACGTTGTGCACTGGGATATTTTCCCTCTAACACTTGCATAAAGGCAAGAATATCATTTTCATCAAGTTTATTGGACATAAGTATGAAAGCTCTAGCATTGCAATATGGCAACAAGAGAAAATAAAATTATAAAAATTGGGAAAAAATGAAACTGGAAACTTTCACAGATGATATGATGGTCATTTTAGAAAATCCCAAATTATCATCATTAACAACAACAAAAACTTCTGGAACCAAAAAGCAATTAGAATAAGTTTGTAGGACATGACTCTGTGCACACACTGAAGCTCTGCCACCAGCCTGTGGTATGGATATGAGGCTATTATTGAAAGCCTTGTTTCTGTTCATTGAGCCCTGATTTCAAAAAACCTGTCAGGTGGGTTTGATTGTACCCTGGATTTGGGTTGTGTGCTTGTGACGGAGGTGTGCATGGAGACATCCAGCTATGTATAAAAGCACAAATGTCTATACATATGTCTGTCCAAAATGTGCATGAGAGCCTTGGTATGTTGAAACATGTGTTTGTTTATGTGGGAATCTAATTTGTGATCAAGTGTGAGGGCTCATCCATCAATAACTGCAGAATCAGCACAATGACACAGCCAGAACATCATTAAGGAAGCTGTGTTGAAATCTGACCCTTGTCCTGAATGTTAAAGACCTGTTTATCAAAGATTTTTTCCTGAGCAGTTAGTAGACAGAATAGACAGGAACACACTTTACCTGCCCTTAACCTGGACGTGATGAGCTTTGCATCCCTCAGCGTCATGAAGTTGTTCTGTGAACAATTCCAGTTCTGTGGCTCAGTGCAGCAGGAGCCCCCACTTTGGTGCTCTCATGTTGTTTTATATATATATATATATATGTATTGAGTACTCCTTTATCAATAACAGCTGCTGTGAATCCAGTAACCATATCTTCTCATTTCCCTTCTTTCCCCCACCTCTCTTAAGGGCCACGTCTTGTCATTCTTTGGGGTCTATACTTCTGTCTATGAAACAACAATTTCCTTGCACCTTTACTTCAAATCACTGCCACCAAAACTATTTCTTTTGAAGTGTCTTCTCTCAAACTATCTTGTGTTTCTCTCAGGGTTTTATTTGACCTCCCACTTCATTGTGGCCCCTCTTTTTTACCCTTTTGCTTTATCCCCTAATCAATATTGATGTGACCTGTTTACTTAATTTTCTTGTTTCCATTTCTTTGTAACTGATGCTTTCAATACCAAGATTTTCTTTCTTCAGATTCACCATCTTCCCACCAGGTAATTTCACTTTGATCCAATTGTTCCGTTTTCCAAACCTACAGTTTTGTGCTGTTTTTTAGTGCTTTGCATGGTTCACCAACACCCTTTACCAACAAATCCCAGAGCCTGGTTACAAACGTGAGCCACTTTAACAAGGCATAGCTGTTCAGGAAAAGGAACTTCACAAAAATACTTAAACAGGTCCAAACCCTTTCCGCTTGAATGGAGATATTGGCCAAGCCCTTTCAGTTGAGGTCGGGAACTTTAACTTAAGACATCCAGAAGATTTTTTTTTTACCTTCATTGGCCTTAGAACTAATTGTGCATTCTCTAGTTTTTTATGTGCTGTCCTGTTCTCTTTATTATCCCTGTAAGTTATGTATGACGCTGGCTTCCTTGTAAACCAGGCTGTGACCATGATAACCTAGATAACAAGAAAAATACAGTAGCATTCAAATTTTAGGCTCCAAGCAGTGAACGTAGTTAGCCATTATTGAGGAGTGCTTTCATCACTAAATGCACAGCCTCTCCTGTTCTTTTTTGTCTGCAGATTGATTTGGTTCCTGAGGGAAAGCTCAAACAATTACACACTAAGAAAAACACACACGCGTTAAACTGAAGACCTAAAAGGAGGAACCTACGTGATTCTTCTTGATCCAGATCTCAGCTTGAAAAGAATACAATACTTTGCAACCTCATACAAGATTCTCTTAGGAGGGTAACTGACAAGATAATTCTGACAAGAATTCTGAGAGATTCATATATAAAGAGTGTGTATTGAGTGTCTGAGCCTTGTCTATACGTATAAGGTTTTTTTTTTTTTCCAAATCATGACACAACAAACTTTCACTTTTGTTTTCTTAAAGAATCTAACTGAGAAAGTCGGAGATCATTCAGCAGCTGAGCATCTGCATTGTTATCCTTCAGGTCCCAGCATGTAGTCTCCAGTCCTAAGCATGGCCAATCATGTCTCATATGCTGAACTGGGGTGGGCTTCACACTGTGTATCAGGTCCGTCCTGTGCCAGCTTCCCAGGGGAGAAGCCCTTGGTTCAACCTCGTCCTGGGCTGTGCCTCTGGGCTAAAGGAACACTGACTTTCAAATGTATATCTCTCATATGAGAGGCCTACTGTCCTGTTCCACAACTGGTCTGCTTCATGCCAAACTGTGCGATAAAATGATGTCCAGTACTTGTGACAGACAACTTTAGAAACTGCTCTGGACTCTTCTCTTTTCTGTCCTTTGTCTCTCTCACTTTCTCTGTGATCAATCTTTCTTACTTTCTTTTTCTCTATATCTATGTCTTTCTCTACCTAATTCTCTCTCTCACTCTCTCTCTCTTTAGCACAAATAAAATTAAAATATAACTGTAAGAAAAGCAAAGTGGGGGAAGCCGGGATGACTCAGTGGGTTAAGCGCTCACTTTGCAGCACCGATTATCGAGCATCGAATCCTGGACCCTGGCCAGTGCGGACCCATATGGTGAACTGGGAACTTGCCCAGTTCAGTTCTCTCTGTGTCTCTGTCTATGTATCTCTCTCTCTCTGTCAAAAATAAAATTAATAAATAAAAATATATTAAAAAAAACAAAAGAAAGTAAAGCAAAGCTAACTGACCTATGATGCTTCATATATTTTCCTCAGTTTATTTTATATTCAACCCCAACTGCTAACCTGTGGGGCATGTTCTAATAAAACCGTGATATGTACATGATTTTCACAGGTCTCCCAGAACATGGAAATGAGCTGTCTCGGGATCTTTGAGCTGCAGAAACATGCCATAATAAAGTCAAATAAACTATGTATGTAGTCTTTGGACTTTAGTACACACAATTCGTAGTCTAGGTGAAGAAGAACAGGTCTCGTTCATGCATTTTTACTTTTATTTAAAATAATTTTGAAATTTTTGGATTATCATCGAATATAAAAGTTAAATGCTACTTCTTCTGTAAATGAGTAACATAGGCATTCAATTCTGAGGTAAATTTAGGCATTGAAGCCACTATGCACAGAGTCCTCAAAGTTGAGGGAGGAGGGCAGCAAAGAATACAGTAGAAAGTAGACCTTTTAATTCTTTACATACAAATTGAAATGGTAAGCACAAAAGAACTTAAAGCCATGGATTCTGAAATGCAACAGTGCAGCCACACACTTGCAAATTGTTACGCATTTATCTCTTTTCTATAGCTTCATAACTACAGGATGATGCTGTAAATTATTCTTTTCACATATTGTGCTCAGGCATTCCTACCTTTTTTGTTTGTTTGTTTCTCAAATTAGAAACAAGGCTAGCATGAGCACTAAGGAGACTAACCAAGGCCCAAAAATAGTTAAAGGTGCCTTGAAATACCTGCTTATTCAATGAAAGGCTGAAGGAGATTCCTGATTTTGTAGGTCATTCTCTCTGCACAACATTTGAGGACAGCCAATTACATCATAACTTGTACTGTCTGGATAGTAGGGTTTTATGGAAAGCCTTATTTCTGTGCATTGAGCCCTGATCTCAAGAAACCTGTCAGCTGCGTTTGATTATTTCCTGGATTTGGGCTGTGTGCCTGTGACAGGGGTGTGCTTGGAAACATCTAGTTATGTATAAAACACAAATCTCTATATGTGTGTTTTTCCAAAATGTGCACGAGAGCCTCAGTATGCTTGAACATGTGCTTGTTTATGTGGGACTCAAATTTGTGATAAAGTTTGAGGGCACATCCGGCCATAACTGGAGAATTAGAACAATGACAAGAGCGAGAGCACGGTTGAGGCAGCTGTGTTTAAATTTGACCCTTTCCCTGAAAGTTGAAGTCCTGCTTATTTACATTCTTCTTCCTGAGCAGTTAATTGACAGGGTAGAACCTGGAACTCACTTGACCAACCTGCTTCCTGGACCTATTGAGCTTTCACTCCCTCAGTGTCCTGAAGTTTTTCTACGGTTAACAATTCCAGTTCTATGACCCAGAGTAACAGGAAACCTCACTTGTGTGCTCTGTAAATGCACAGCCAGTTGAACCATATTGGCTTACCCAAAGCTACATCACTGGCACATATGTACATCCAGATATATTTCTTTGTTATGGAGTAGTTCTCAATTAACAACAGCTTCAGTGCATCTGGTAATAATATGCTCTCATTTTGCTATTTTCTTCTGCCTTTCTTAAGGGCCGCATCTTCCCATTTTGGGGCGCTACACTTCTGTCTATAAAACAACAATTTCCTTGTACCTTATCTCTAATTCACTGCCACGCAACCACTATCATTTGAACTATCTTCTTTCTAGCTATCTATTTTTTTTTTATCTTTTCACATTTATAGAGAGAAATTATCTTTTTGTCTTCAGTGCATATTTATTTCCATTTCACTTTTTGACAGATAGAGAGAGAGACAGAGACAGAGACAGTCAGAGAACCGAACTGTGGGAACTCCCCAGTTCAGCACGTGGGTCCTGCCTGGGCCGGAGCCGGGATTCGATCCTCGGTCCTCATGGCCTCAAAGCGAGCGCTCAACCCGCTGAGCCGTCCCGGCTTTCCCCTAGCTATCTATTTTTTTCTCAGGGTTTCATTTGACCTCTCATTTCATTGTTGCCCATGGATTTGACCCTTTAGCTTTATGCCCCATTCATTTTCGATGTAATCTCATTACCTTATTTTCTGGTTTCTATTTATTCATAATTGATGCTTTCAATTCCAAGATTCTTTTTCTACAGATTCTCCATCTACCCACCAGGCAATTTCACTTTGATCGAATTGTCCCATTTTGACAACTTACAGTTTTGTGCTCTGTGTCAGTGTTTTCTATGGTTTACCACTACCCTTTACCACTAACCCCAAAAGCCTCATTGTGAACGTGAGCCACATTAAGAATTATGAGTTGTTGGGGTTCAGAAAAAGGAAGATTCACTCAGGTAGTAAAACAAGTCAAAACCCTGTTCATTTGAACAGAGGGCTTGGTCCAGCTCTTTGAGATCAAGTCTGGGACTTTAACTTCAGACATCCAGAAGTTTTCTTTACCTTCAGGAGCCCCAGAAGTAATCACTCATTCTCTCACTTTTAATGTGCAGTCTTGTGCTCTTTAATTTCCCTATACAGTATGTCTGACCCAGGCTTTATTGTAAACAAGACTGTGCCCCAGATAACCTGGATAGCAAGAGGACTACATTCATTACTACTAACATTCAAATTTTAGGCTCCAAGAAGTGAGCTTAGTTAGCCATTATTGAAGCGGGCTTTCTTCTTTCAATGCACAGCCTCTCCTGTTCTATTTTCTCTGCAGAATGATTTCGTTCCTGGGGTAAAGTTCAAAGAATTACACACTAAGATAAACAGACACAGGTTGAACTGAAAACCCAGAAGGAGGAACCTACATGTTTCTCCTAGATACAGATCACAGCTTCAAAAGAATACAATGCTTTGCAACCTCATACAAGATTCTCTCACAAGGGTAACCGATTTTCTGAATAAGAATTCTGAGAGATACATAGTTAAATAAAGATTGTGTATTGAGTGTCTGAGCCTTCTCTATACATCTAAGGTTTTATTTCCAAATCATGACACAGCACACTTTCACCTTTGTTTTCCTAAAGAATCTAACTGGGAAAGTCAGCGATCACTTAGCGGCTGAGCATCTGCATTGTTATCCTTCAGGTCCCAGCATGTAGTTTCCAGTCTTAAGCATGGCCAATGATGTCTCATATGCTGAACTGGAGTGGGATTCACATTGTGTATCAGGTCCCTCCTATGCCAGCTTGCCAGGGGAGAAGCCCTTGGTTCAGCCTCGGACTGGGCTGTGCCTCTGGTCTAAAGAAACACTGACTTTCAAGTGTATATCTCTCATACGGGAGGTCGCCTGCCTTTTTCCAAAACTGGTCAGCCCCATGCCAATCTGTGCAATAAAATGATGTCCAGTGCTGCTGACAGACAACTCTGGAGACTGCTCTGGGCCCTTTTCTTTTGTGTCATCTCTCTCTCTCTCCTTCTGTGATCACTCCATTTTACTTTCTTCTCTTCTATAACTTTCTCTTTCTCTACTTCATTCTCTCTCTTCCTCACTCTCTCTTCCTGGCATAGAAACTAAAAATAGATCTGTAATATGCAAAGCTAACTGACCCATGATGCTTCATATGTTTTCCTCATTTTATGTTATTTTTAACACCAACTACTACCCTGTGGGGCATGTTCTAATAAAACTGTGATGTGTACATGGTTTTCACAGGTCCTTCAGAATATGGAAATGAGCTTTGTCAGGGACCTTTGAGCTGCAGTAACATGCCATAAAGAACTCCAGTGAACTGCGTATGTAGTCTTTGGACTTTAGTACACACAATTCGAAGGTGAGGTGATGAAGAACAGGCCTCTTTCCTGCATATTCACTTTTATTTAAAATAATTCGGAAATTTCGGTATCATCATCTGATATAAAAGTTAAATGCTAAATCTTCTGTCAAAGAGTAACATTGGCATTCAATCCAGAGGGAAATGGAGACATTGAAGCCACTATGCACTGAGTCCTGAAAGTTGAGGGAGGAGGGCAGCGAAAAATACAGTAGGAAAATTAACTGTTAGTTCTTTACATCCAAATTGATATGGTAAGCACAAGATATCTGTGTCCTATGGCTTCATAACAACAGGATGATGCTGTGAATCATTCCCTTCAGACATTTTGCTCAGGCATCATCCCCTTCGATTTGTTTGTCTTTTAATTTTCAAGTAAGGCTAGCCTGAGCACTGAGGAGACTGACCGAGGCCCAAAAAATGTTAAAGGTGCCCTGAAAGGCCTGATTATTGAATGAGAGGTTAAAGGAGATACCTGGATTATTAGGTTGTTCTCTATGCAGATCACTTTAGGGCAGCCAGTTCTTTCATAACTTGTACCATCTGGATATAAGGTTTTTTTTTTGTTTTTGTTTTTGTTTTTTTTTAATTTATTGTTAAATTTGATGAGGTTACATTGGT
>PVKE010043105.1:0-13484 GCA_004027555.1 Craseonycteris thonglongyai | reverse complement strand
TCTCTCTCTCTCTCTCTGTCAAAAACAATAAAAATAAATCTTTAAAATACTACTATTTGCTAATAGCTGTATCTGAAATGTTCAATTATTTTTCTTACACTATATTTTCCTAAATGTTTTAAATAACCACTCTATTAGTACCTTTTCTATGATAAAAAAGTGACCCCAAACTATCAGTGACTTAAAAAACAAAGGTTTATTTCTCATTCATGTTACTTGTGGGTTTTAGGTTAGCAGGAACTCTCCACACAATTCCAGAATTCAAATTAGCTGTATGTCTTCTCCTGTATCTTCTTCAGAGCTCCAGACTGGAATCAATCCTTACTTGGGAATTGTTCTCATGACAACAAAAAAGAGGAAAACAGGCAGAATCATACAATGCTTTTTATAGATTCCTGTCAGAAATAGTATACTGCTACTTCCACGCACATTCTATTGGCCCAAGCAAGTCACATTGATAAGCCCCACAACGGGATAAGGAAGTATATACTCTGCTTCAGAGAGGCATTGCAAATCACAGGACAATGAGCAGGAATGTATAATCCATTTTTAGGGAACAGAACAAACATTTGGGAACAATAAAAGTGTTCATCAAGTTCTGCCCTATTAATCTGACCTACCAAAGGCAAAACACACTCCTTCTCAGGAAAGATACCCTAAGAGTAGCTTACTCAGCCTGCTTCCTGCATGCAGAAACTTAGGGACTCATACATCATTTTAAGACCTGAAAAGCTGTATCCTTTTTAATCTAGGCTTGCAATTCTTTTGACAGTACACCTTTTTCAAAAGCTTAGCTGGCAATTCTCGTAGGTATTTACCTAAGAGAAATAAAAAGAGATGTCCATAAAAAGACTTGTACAAGAATGTTAACAGTAGCCTCATTTATAAAAGGTAAATACTGGAAACCACTCAAATGTCCAACAAGAAGAGAAGGGATAAACAAGTATAGCAACATAAATGAATCTCAAAATCATTATATAGGATAACATACTGAACTAACTGAAAGAACCCAGACACAAAGGCATACAAGTTGTTTAATTCCATTTATATGAAATTCTAGACATGCAAAGTTAATCAGTATTGAAAATATTAGAAGAGTGGTTACCTTGGGGATACAGAGGAAATCTACTGAAAAGAGTTACAAAGAAACTTTCTGAGATAGTGGAAATGTTCTGTACCTTGTTTCAGCTATATTCAAGTGGCAAAATACTCTAAGCATTTAAGATTCTGTTGAAAGCCCGGACGGCTCAGCAGGTTAAGGCTTGCTTTGAAGCCCCAAGGACCAAGGATCGAATCCCGGCTCCGGCTCAGGAGGACCCACATGCTGAACTGGGGTATGCTTCCCAAATGCAGTGAGGCCCCCAGTTCAGTTCAAAAAAAAAAACAACATCCTTTGAAAGAAACACTTTTAGGGAAGCCGGGATGGCTCAGTGGGTTAAGCGCTCACTTTGCAGCCTCGGGGACTGAGGATCAAATCCTGGCCCCGGCCCATGTGGACCCATATGCTGAACTGGGGAGTACCACCCAGTTCAGTTCTCACAGAGGTGAGACTCCTGCCCTGTGCAGCCACACGCCCACCTGTGGAGTGAAACTATGTGGAAAAACAAATGATGTACAACTATGGAGACTGTTCAGGGTCCTCCCCCTTCTCTCTGTCTCTGTATCTCTCTCTCTCTCTGTCAAAACAATAAAAATAAATCTTAAAAAAAAAAAAAAAAAAGATTCTGTCATTTTATTTTATGTTAACTACACCTTAATTTAAAAACATTAAATCATTCAATTTTACAAACAATCCTGCTGGCTTTTTACTTATTTGATTCCAGTCAGCTCCATATTCCGATAACTACATTCACAATTTATTTTCTAGATATGCATCCCTCAAAGATTTAATTACAAGTATTTTGAGCTTATGAAGCTTTTGTGGGACCACACCTTTGTTTTTTCCCTTAGTGCTTTGTAGCACTTGTTAAGAACTAATTTAATCCATTTATACACTTTAATAAGTGACAGCCATACCCTTGATGTGGTCACTGCCCTGAGAATTCATCTTAATCAACCTTTGTTACTCAAAGTAACTATTTCTCAATTTTATTTTTTTACTGATTAACAAAAACAAAGTTGTAACTTCAATACAACAAACCCCAGAAATTTTAGATTCTCTATTTTCCTCTTCATTTCTGCTTTCAAATAGGTCAATTCTATTCTAAATTCATCTCTTTCCAGTAATTAAATGCTGCTGATAACCAAGGCACTCTAATACTGTTTTACAATCTTGTTACCTAAAATAATAAAAAAATTAATATTAAAATTGCAACTATTCTCAGGAGAGTTCTATATCTATAAAACTTTTTGTCACTGCCCAGTATGGATTATTATTTTTCCAGCTTCCAAATTTTTCTCGCTGCTAGACCCTGATTTAGATCTGCAGATGATCAACTGCCTTTATCTCATTTGTGCAAATACATATAAATAGGCCCTCCACTCTGTATGGGCAAGAAGCAATCTGAGAAAGTTGTTCAGTTCTTAAGGATGGCATATCTCCAAAGCCATTTTCAGATACAGTTTATAGGAGGATAAAGGAAAAGGAAGGACTTACAGAGGTGGGAGCCAATACCACAGAGAACAATGAATGGGAAGCTATTATCAAGGAAATAACTGGGACCTAATCAAAAAACATTTCCTACCCCAGGGTAAGGAGACTCATACAGTATCTGGTAGAAGTAATGACTTTTTAATTTTACCAGCTCATAAAAAAAGGGCTTTACTTCTGCCGTACCCTGTATTTACCCACTAGGATTTCAGAATTGCAATGACCAATGGCTGAATATATCCCACTCTTACTCTTTCTAAATGAAAGCTTTTGGTTATCCTGTTTCTGTCCAACAAGGTATAATGTGAAGGGAGCACATGCAGAAAAGAATGAGCATAGCAGGCCTGCAACTGCTTTGCTAAGGCCTGCTTGCAAAATAGGTTCTTGCCTGGCATTTGGGAATTTGAATTTCAGGAGGGTTCCCACCATTCTTTAACTAATAAAAATGGTTTACTATGCCTAATTTGTTATATAAACAATGTGGTTCATGCTACTACTTTCCTGCTGTAAGTCTAGAATTTGGGTATGTAGTAGGCTGAGGTTCTATGACCAGCTGCCAACAGAAATCTTCAGCAGAGTTGCTAATGAGCTTCCCTGGTAGACAAAACTACAAACATCACAATTTGATGCTAAAAGAAGTTAAATATGTCCTGTGTGACTCCACTTAGAAAGGAATCTTAGAAGCCTGTACCTAGTTTCTTAGACTTTAGTCCGTAAGCTTTTGCTGAATTTGTTTTGTATTGTTCACTGTAATAAATCATAGCTATGGTAATAAATCACAGCTATGGTAATAAATCATAGCTATGAATACATGAATGTATACTGACACTTGTGAGTCATTCTATTTTCAGAACATAGGGGTGGTCTTGGGGACCCCTAACACAAAGATAACTTGTCTTCAATTTACTGGTCCTTGGATCAAAATAAGTCGTAAGTGACTCAGATGTAGATAATAAGGCCTTGGGGGTAAGCCAGGATGGCTCAGTGGGTTGAATGCTCGCATTGCTGCCACAGGGTTTGAGGATCCTGCCCATTGTGTACCTCTCATGTGGGAGCACCACGGCCCGGTTCTGCCCTGCACAGCCCCCTGCCTACCTGTGGAATTAAACCATGTCGAAAAATGATGACGTACAAATATGGAGACTGCTCTGGGCCCTCCCCCTTCTCTCTGTCCCTCTCTGTCAGTAACAATAAAATAAATCTTAAAAAAAAAAAAAAGACCTTGGGTTTCAAGACTGAATCTATGACTGGATAAGATTAAGTTTCTTCCTTCGGGTAGGGCAGTAGAAAATATATTTTGTCTGAGGGAGAGAAGAAAATATTTGTGACCAAAAAGACAGAATATGGTAGACTATTATTATTCCCAACTACTTTGTCCTTTTGTATAAAAAGATTATCACATCCTTGCCCATTACCATGTAACTTGCTATGCTTCCCATCCTCAGAATATATTTCTCTGTCCCATTGTCTAGAGTAATTATATGGCTTCCTTGGGCCAACAAAATATGAGTACAAGTGACAATGTACCCTTTCTGCAGAAACTAAGAGACAATGCATGACTCTGTTTGCTCTCCTGCTCCTTTCCTCTGCCACAAGAGAAACATGTCCCAAACAGAGGCTGATCCTTTGTGACATAAAGCTACATCAGTCAACCTACAGCCACAACATGTAATATTAATCAGAAATGAGTATTTGTTGTAAATGACATTTAGTTGTACAGCAAAACCTAAAAGTTGACTGACATCACCATATCTTAATCATAAAATGCTTATACATTTAAAATTCAATACAAAATATACTACCTAGCATAACTATTTTTGTAGCAGCACAAAAACTCCACAATCTATCTAACTTACATTTTGGAGCTCTTTTCGGAACGGGAGTGTCATCAATTTTCTCTTCTTTGGCAGATTCTTTATTTCCTGAGGACTTCGGCTTTTTTCTTTGGCGCAGTTCTACAGTTGATCCTTAAAATATTTGAGAAGTAATTGCAATGTGTATCAAATTATTGTCTATATCCTGAATGATTAGCTTTTATTATACTATGACAAAAATCACACAAAGACCTATTAGTACCAAAGATAACTTTTATCGTAACTATTTTAGCACCCCCTGCAAAATTCTTTCCTATCAACAAAAAGACAACATAAAGTCCGCCTCCAACCTGTACTTACTTGTGCTTTTAGAATCCTACCGATAAGTAAACAAGCTCTTCTTCTAAGATGATATTTTTTAAGTATTCCAAAATAAATAGTTTTCCAGAATGACTGGGGAACAAAGTGTTATGTAGTAAATTAGCTTATTATTCTAGAGACTTGAGAGTATTGCATGAATAATTCATGAATAATTTTTAAATCAAAATAAAATACATTGATCATAAAATTATACTTAATTTTTTAAAAGATCCTGAAAGTTCTGCATAATTGCACAGTATTGTGGTATCATCATTCAACAGTCTTTATCGACTTAGGTATTAGAAAATAGGCTGACCCTTTAAATATCCCTATATACTTGGGGAGATCTCAGAATATTTCCCAATATTAGATTATCTAAACTTTATATATCCAATAAAAGAATATAATGCAGAAAGTACCTTTAAACCAGTGAACTATATTCCAAATTAAACAAGAAATGATTATATTCAATTTAACTACTTTTCCTTCCTAGAATTAATTATCTTATGGGATAGGTTTTGCTATTGTGTAGGTACAGGATCCTATGAGGTTTATTCAGTGGTATAAGAATTTATCTCCTCCTGATACAAGTTTTTTTCTTCTTTTTAGGCTATGAAGTAAGAGCCTAAAGCACGGAGAAAAAAGGAAAAATGAATCATCTACTGTTGGTAATCAGATGGACTGTTCTCACTTTACTGTAGAAAATGAATAAAATAAATGTATTTAAAAATAGTTTCAAAGCAAAATCATGTTTATCAAAATATCTTTATACAATGTGAGAAAAAAATACCGTATATTTAGTGGATTCAGTCTGACTAGTTTAATGTTTAACCATGTCTATACTATCATCTATTGTATAGTCATGTCACATAGTGAAGCCACTGAATACATTAGAAAATAACATTATTAGAAAAGACATACTGTTAATTTTTAATTTTTTTGCATACACATCTGGGTCAACTAATATTATATTTCTTCTTCATGATGCCCTTTTAGTTTTCCCTTTTTGTGGGTTAAAGCAATAAGCGGTCAATAAGAATGAAGATTTATGTAAAGCCAAATAAAGTCTTCAGATACAAGGTAAAATTTTTTCATTTTATTTAAAAAGAATACAAGGAAAAAATATAACCACAAGTTTATTTAGTGCTTACACATGTATGTTAAACACACAGATAGCATTGGATTTTTAAAAATTTAATCAGATAATTTTAGAAATCAAGTTAAAATATATTGAGGTAGTTAACATGTGAATAATAGATTAGGTAGGGCTTTTTTATTAGACAGCGTCTAAAAGCACACATTTAAGATAAAGATAAACTGGGAAAGGGATATTCACAGAAAAGTGTTCTTTACAAGAAGCTATCATTGTCCTTTTAAAAAAAATTCTTTATAAAATAAGTCACTTTACAGGGACTTAGTAGAGTTCACTGTGCACATAAATGAATTTTACTTATAAAAGTACAATTTATACAAAAATTTTGCAGTTTCTCAAATAATTCATGGAACATACAAATCTGAACAGTAATTTCTCAAGAATCTATATTAGCAATGATAAAGACCATACAAATACTCTATAAAGTATACTATCCAAATACTGTATTTTCTTATTTCTAAGATGGCATACATTTTAAGATACTACTTAATAACAGTTTTTTAAGGGGGAAATATTACTATATTAAATACATACACTAATAAGACATGTCAATTTCAGTGGTATAAAACTGTGGGAGCAAAAAGTACAAGTTGGGAAATACAGAATTCATTTTCGCCAATTTCTTCAACCTTGTCCCTAAAACTAATTTGCTGCCTTTCAACAAGTAACAAATCTGAATGGGTATAATAAATTTCACCTCATTTCCTTTATACTGATACTGTAACTTCAAAAATGATAAAGCCAAGAATGTCTAGGTGGCTAAGTAACAAAGGCCAAAGCAGTGAGCAAACCAGATTATTAATGTTAATAGGCAAGCTCTAGGATAGAATCCAAGTTTCCTGTCACTATTTTACAGTTTTAGCATTGCAAAGAAAAAGTCAAACTAAATGAAAATGATAACACAGCCACAAAAACAACCTATTTCTGGTCAAATGATCTTCATATGAGATAGAAAGTAGGGCTACAAATAGGCTTGCAAATATCTGTCCAGAGTATACATAGCAATTTCCAAGTGAAGTGTTACTACTGCTTTACTCAAGGCTGTCACTTTACTCTTAACATTTCTTTCAGGACGCATAAATATAAATACCCAGAACCTCTACAGCTAAGCACCCGCTTTGCAGCACTAAGGACCGAGGATTAAATCTTGGCCCCAACCCTGCGGACCCATTCGCTGAACTGGGGTGTGCTTCCCATGCTGGAGGCCCCCAATTTGGTTCTCACCCACCAGTTCGGTTCTTGCCCCCTAGTTCAGTCCCTGGCTCGAGGGGCATGCCTCCCATGCAGGAGGCTCCTGCCTGGTTCCCGCCCTGCATGGCCCCTGCCTATTTGTGTGGAACAAAACCATGTTGAAAGCTGATGAGGTACTACTATGGAGACTGCTCTGCACACCTCCCCCCCCCCCGGTCTCTGTCAAAAAACAATAAAATAAACCCTAAAAAAAAAAAAAGATATTCTTTGGAAGATGAGATTCATAAAGAGTATTTACTTACAGAAAAAGTGAGAAAATGAAGACGATCCAAGTGAGTATGAATGGTAAGTAAAAAGAGATGTTGAAAACATGTGGACACAGTAGTCTAATTTTAATACAGTGAATACAAGATAACACATGTTGGGAAAGCTGGGATGGCTCAGAGGGTTAAACGCTCACTTTGAAGCCCTGGGGACTGAGGATCGAATCCCGGCCCTGGCCCATGCAGACCCACATGCTGAACTGGGGTGTGCCCCCAGTTCTGTTCTTGCTGGGACCTATGTGGGAGGCTCCCAGCGCAGTTCCTGCCCTGTGCAGCCCTGCACTACCTGTGGAGTGAGACTATATGGAAAAACTAATGTCAACTATGGAGACTGCTCTGGGCCCTCACCCTTCTCTCTGTCTTTCTCTGTCTCTTTCTCTCTGTCAAAAATCAATAAAATAAATCTTCAAAAAAAAAAAAAGATAACACATGTTTTGAGTGCCAAATGTAAAACACTCAGAAAAATGCCAGGCACAAAGACATGCTTACTATAAATAGCATTACTAGAATTATTGTAATAAATGAGAATTTACTCATGCATTGTTGACTATTATATCCTACCACCTATCACAGCAAGCACCCAAATATTTATGGAATTTAAAAACAAGGTTAAATCAAACTATATTTTAAATAAAATTCAACCCATTATTTGTCTTACATAAGATATATTTAATTGCTTTGGAATATCTGTAATTCTATAACCAAAAATCATTTTTCATTTTCTATCTCATAAGCAAATTTAACAAAATAGTATAATCTTTTTAACTGTTTATCATATCTATTTAATTGGGTGTTAACTATAATTAACACAATTTCTCATCTTGGATGGTGTATAATACTGTATTACAGACTTTTAATAATGACGTATTAATTTCTTTATGCTTTAAGCATGAAAGTGCTCATGGAAATATACAAACTAGATTTTCAATCTACCCCCATTGATTTACAACTAGTCAAAAAAGGAAAAACTATCAAATGTTTTAAATATACTGCAATAAGAGATAAAAACAAGGTAACAAATAGAATTACACTGTTCCTTACCAAGTACAAATAGTTTTGTTTTTGAAGCTGTTTTTAGGCTGAATGTCTTAAATTTAGATCAGTTTTAACACTCAGAAAACTCAAGGAAGAGAAGGCAAATATGAAGCCAATGTGAGCATTGGACAGCAAGTCAGAGAACAGCAGATAATTCTTACAATGAATTTTTTAAAAATCGCTTTCCACTGAATTCTTGAAATTGCCTCTTTGCACTCTTGGCTCCCTTAGACTTAAAACTAAATATATCACATTCACAATGCCACTCACTCAAAGGGTAAAAAGTCATGTTTTCCACCAAAATGAAAACTGCTCACTCAAGTGACACCATTACATGATGTTTCTGAAACTACGAATACCATTAAGTTATTATGCCATGAATGTTTCCTGTAATAGCTATCACTAGCTAAGTTCCTCCCAACTTCTCATTTTTCTCTCATACTTATCATTTTCTACGACTAAATACTGCTGAAGGAATTAGTTTCCTGGCATTGGCCCTTCGGGAGGATGGAACGCTTTCTCCAGCCTACCCACTTTCACCCTTAAAACAGTCCTGGTCTCCTAATTCCCAATTGCGTTCAATCCTTCGCCCTTTGTTATCTTCCCCCCACCACGTTAGTGACCTTGGCCGTCTTCAATTTCGGCTTGTTCCTCCCCTCCCAATTCCCTTTACCATGCTTATCCAAAATCCCTGCCTCTTTTTGTAACCTTGGCGTGCGACTCCTCGCGCCTGGTGACTTTGTATTTGTCAATGTACGCAGCGTTCTAAAAAGTGCACCCAGAATAAAGAGCAGCTGGGGAAGCCGGGATGGCTCAGTAGGTTAAGCGCTCACTTTGCAGCCCTGGGGACCAGGGATCGAATCCCTGCCCCGGCCCGTGCGGAACCATATGCTGAGCTGGGAGCTCCCCCAGTTCAGTTCTCTCTCTGTCTCTGTTTTTCTCTCTCTCTCTCTCTCTCTCTGTCTCTCTGTCTCTGTTTTTCTCTCTCTCTCTCTCTGTCAAAAATAAATAAATAAAAATATATTAAAAAAAAATGTATGAAAAAAAAAAAAAGAATAAAGAGCATCTGGTTAAACAATTCTCTCACAAATATGCACTCGGTCCCTAAACCTTCCTCTTCTTAACCAAGCTGTTTGCCTCGCTACAAGAAGTATCTGCTTACCCTTCCCCTGGACCACTCCCACACGGCTTTTACTCTTCCTACCCGATTCACACTTTCAGCTCCACCTTTATTCCCACTTTTGTGGACTTTGAGCCATTCACTCCGCTCCTTCTGAAATTCCCCGTAAACCAACCCCGCCCCGCGGCCCAGTTCTTCACCGCCAGCCCCGCGCGGCCGCCTGGGACCAAGCCTCCAAGCCCCTCGTGCCCCCGTCCCTTTCCCAAGACCTCGGGAGACAGCTAGCGCGCTGGACCCCCGGGCCGTCACCTTCTTCCTCCGCCATCGTTTCCGTGGAGCCAGGGGCACACCCAAGGCTCCCGCGGGGTCGAGAATCTCCCACCCACCGCGTCGTCGAAGCCCTCCGCCGCCTAAGGTTAGCTGCGGGGCGCATCGCTCCCATTTCCTGACCCGCCCCCTCCAGTGTCGCCGCCAACAGCGTTCCCCCGCGGAGGCCCGGGAACCAGACTGCCGGAAGCAGGGAGTGGCGGAAGAGTTCTGCTGGTGCGCCTGGGCCTAGCCGGCAAGAAGGTAAGTAGACCAGGGCGACGCTCATAACCTGCGCTCCCAGCCGGGCTCTCAGGTGAGAACGAGGCTGGCGGCCCCGCGGCAGCCCCTCCACCTCGCCGTCCTTACCAAAAGGTGGGAGCCCGAGTGCATTTTGTTTCCGCAACATTTGTGATTCGACTCATGGATTTAGAGAATACTGTCAGCTACACCTTCCAGACACTACCCCACCCCTGCCCCGTTTTACGGAGAGGAAACAGGTCCAGCGAGGTGTGAGTCATAAAGCTGGTCAGAGCTAGACCTGAAACCCAGGCCTAGGGACACCTGTCAGGGCCTGCATTCTCAGGAGGATTTTAGAGCGCGGCAGAACACTTACTATGAGTTGGCACTTAGGTTTAGTAGGCTACTTGACCATTACAAGAAAGAAGCTTATACTTGGAGCTTAGTGTTTTTAACCATTCAAACTGGTTAAGCAAATACACTTGCATTTCATAATATATATATATATATATATGTGTGTGTGTGTGTGTGTGTATATATATATATATATATATATATATATTTTTTTTTTTTTTTTTTTTTTTTTACAGAGACAGAGAAGGGGGAGAGCCCAGAGCAGTCTCCATAGTTGACAGCATTAAGTTTTCCATATAGTTTCACTCCATAGGTGGGTGCGGGGCTGCGCAGGGCAGGAACTGGGCTGGGAGTCCCCGCCCCGCATAGGCCCCGGCAAGAACCAAACGGAGGGGGGGCACACCCCAGGGGGGACAGGGGGGGGCACACCCCAGTTCAGCATGTGGGTCTGCCTGGGCCAGAGCCAGAACTCTATTCTGGGTCTCTGGGGCCACAAAGCGAGCGCTCAACCCACAGAGCCATCCCAGCTTCCCCCGTATTTTTAAAAACAGTAATACTATGGTCTATGCAGGGGGCAGGATGCATTTAGATATTCCATAGAAGTGAAACATACTTTTAACTTGTTATACTGTTTGCCTTCACTTTTATTATATCTGATAGTCTCTAACAAATACCAGGAGTACTTAGAAATAAACTTAGAAACCTACAAAGTGCTCATTTTAGAGCGAGAGAAAAAAACCATAAGAACTCACTGAAGTCATGGGGTAACTATGAATGTCCCATTCTTAGCAAACAGCAAGATTCTCCTAATAACACCTTTGTCAAGTTAAGATATTTGGGAAGCAGCTATCAGTTTTCTTTCTTATTTTACTGTCTTTGACAAAGACAAAGAGAGAGAAAGACAGGGAGAAGGGGGTGGGCCCAGAGCAGTCTCCATAGTTGCACATCATCAGTTTTGGATATGGTTTCACGTTCCACACAGGTAGGCGGGGCCACGCAGGGTGGGAACTGGGCTAGGGGACCTCCCACATGGGAAGCACACCCCAGTTCAGCATATGGGTCTGCGTGGGCCAGGTTTTGAGCCTCCGTCCCCTGGGCTGCGAAGCCAGCGCTTAACCCACAGCCATGCCGGCTTCCCCAGCTGTCAGTTTTCAATGCTGCACAAAAACAGTTCCAGGAACTCTTTTTATGCTTTTGGTTGCCTATAAATGTGTCATGTTGTCAAAGAACATGTGACCAGAAGTTAAAAACATGGTAGAGGGTACCAGTGGATCAGAAAAGACCTAGGTCAAAACAGAGAACAGAATACTTGGAACTTGAAAACTACAAGTAACAGAACCCATGGACACGGTCTGCAAATACCAGTGTCCTGCTTGTCAGATGAGCACACTGCAGGTGTTTTCCACCTTATGGGAAAACAGTGCAGTGGCCACTGAGGACCACTTTTCCAAGTCAAAGGTCTTGAGGTGAAGCCCACTCACCCTATATTTCCTTCATGAATAACTCAAGGTGCCTGATGGACTTAATAGTAAATTTTCCTTCTCTATACAGTAGTGGATAGAAGACATAGCTTCTTAAAGTGCAATGCAAATACGAAAGGAAAGATAATTATTCACTCTTTAGATAAAAATCAGTGGAATCATGATTGTGTTCCCTAGTAGAAACATTGTTCCTTTCACCCCCTATAACCTTCACATGATAGACTGGATTATGATATATTCAAGTTATGTAATTTTGTTATAAGATAAATGGGCCATATTTTTATTCAAAATGTATATGAGGGCTGTCCAGAAAGCATCCAGCCATATAACTGTTCTTGTTATATTGACCATCACTGGATATTTTCCGGACAGCCCTTGTACTTCACCCCAAACAGTATACATACTGCTCAACATGTTGGCATGCAGCATGCATTATAGCTGACTTTTCAGTAAGTCATTTCATAATCCCCTAAGACCAGCTGCTTCCAGGTGGTAATGCATATAACTAGCAGACACATGGTCATAAGATACCCTCCTCTGATAACCTGATTAACTTTTACCATTGGGCTTCCAATTTCCAGTCCAAATTTTGAAGGGTTATATTATTACCCTTATCCATACCTTGACCAATTCTAAATACCTCACATTTACTCAAATGGTATTTTATTTACAACCTACTCTCAGAATGTTATGCTTTTCTACCACTTCTAGAAGTTTGAGGACCCCTTCTATATCCAGTTGACATTTCTAGGAAGTCATGTGAAATGCTCTTTAAGAAGAAGCTAAGTCTTTAGGAAATGCAGATTTGGAGGCTTTTGTGATAAACTGGGTAAGAAATAAAGCTTGGAATAAAGCAGTGGAAATAAAAATATTTAAAGAGAATGAATTCAAAAGATGCTGGAGGTAAAATATCTACAGGGCCTGATGACAAATTGGATATGAAAATGATGAGCTGAAGATGATTCCTGAGGTTTCTCCCTAGAACTTAATTTATGTACTTTCTCTGTGCTTCAGTGTACTGCCAAGATATGAGAAGAATATAAAACAAAGCCCCTGAGGACTTACCTACTTGAAACCAAAAAAACAAACAAACCACAGGCAAAGACTATTTCAAAAACATTCTGTCAAACGCTTAATTTTTTTTTAATTGCAAACGCTTCATCTTATTAGCAATAATAGAATAATTAGTGTGAAATCCTTGTATAGTACAGCTTTTCTATCAAAGATAAGGAATTTTGTTTCATCTTTATTATGAAATGAAATCTTAATTATCCATTAATTAACATCTTTATTTTCAAATATTCTTTGTGAAGTTGGAACCAAATGTGATTTGTCTTTTATTTTATTTTATTTATTTATTTATTTTTAAATATTATTATATTTTATTGTTAAATTTAATGGGGTGACATTGGTTGGTAACAATCAGTTTCCCAATGGACAACTCCACATCACATCACCCATGCATCACATTATGTGCCCAGCTCCCAGAATCAGGTCCCCCTCCAACCCGATATATC
>PVKE010043104.1:0-13491 GCA_004027555.1 Craseonycteris thonglongyai | reverse complement strand
AAATTTCTCTCTTTTAATATTTTGAAGATTGGGGTCCACTCCCTCCTGGCTTGCAGAGTTTCTGCTGAGAAGTCTGGTGACAGCCTGATAGGTTTTCCTTTGAAAGTTATGTTTTGTTTTTCCCTGGCAGCCTTGAGAATTTTTTCTTTGTCATTGGTTTTTGTCATCTTCAGAACAATGTGCCTTGGAGAAGATCTGCGAGAATTGGGTTCTTTTTAATTCATTCATCATTTGTTAGACATATAATCATTGAATTATATCAGGTTGAATTATATGAAGTAGCTACTTATTCTTCTATAGGGAAAATAGCAGAAAGCAGCAATTCCACAGGGTCCAGCTTCATATATACAAGACTCTGTGCTAGAACAGAAACCCTAAAATATCAAACGGTTCCTGCCATCCAGGTGCGTTCAGCCTGGCAAGGAAGCAGAAAAATTAGCAGTCAATACGATAGAGTGTGGCAGGAGCTATCATAAAGATACATAATTTATTTTCCCTTTTCTTGATAGCTGGGAGAGTTGAAGGAGAGGGCAAGAGAAGGATTCAGCATTCAAAAAGCAAAGTCCTTGAAGACAGAGGGCTTCTGCTTTAAACTTATATTGCTCTTATATTCTCTTTTAGTATTTATTTTTATGAAATGAAAAATCTACTGTGGTAAAAACATTTAACGTAAAATCTATCCTTTAAAATTTTTAAATGTATAATATAGTGTTGTTAACTACAGACACAATGTTGTGCAGCAGATCTGGAGAACTTACTCAGCTTGCATAACTGAACCTTCGTACCATATGAACAGCAACTCCCCATTTCTCCTTCCCCCAGTAATCCCATTCTACCCTGTTCCGATGAGTTTGACTCTCAGATATCTTTTGTAAATGGAGCTACGTAGTATTTGTTCTTCTGTGATTGGCTTATTTTACTTAGTACAATGTCCTCTAGGTCCATCCATATTGTTGCATGTCAGAATTCTCTTCTTTTTAATTAAATGCTGAATAATATTTCATTGTATGTGTGTGTGTGTGTGTGTCTCTACAAGTTCTTATTTTCTTTATTCATTCATAGAACAATGGATACAATGGATATTTATATTGTTTCTATGTCTTGGCTATTGTGAATAATGCTGCACTGAACTTGTAAGTACAGATATCTCTTCAAGATCCCGATTTCAATCCTTTTGGATTTATACACAGAAGTGATGTTGTTGGATCATATGTTAATTCTGTTTTTAATTTTTTATGAAACCTCCATACTGTTTTCCATAGTGGCTGTACCAATTTGTAATTCTACCAGCAGGACATAAGGGTTCTAATTTCTCCACACCCTCACCAACACTCGTTATCATTTGTTTCTCTGATAATAGCTATCCTAATGTGTGTGAGGTGAAAACTCACTGTAGTTTTTATTTGCATTTCCCTGATGATGAGTGATGTTTAGCATTTTTCCTTGCCTGTTGGCCATTTATATGTCTTCTCTGGAGGAATGTCTATTCAAGCCCTTTGCCCATGGGCAGCATGTGGTAGAAGGAAGAGAGGTTACTTATTACAAGGCAGCATAGCCCTGGTGGGCCACAGAGTACATTTTTTAAATCTAGTCCTCTCAATTTTGTATTTAGTAAACATTTTATCTTCTGGCAATTGGTTGACCCCTCAGAACTGTTCTTGGTCATTTTTTGAGTTTTCATGTTTTCTGAGCTTCATAGATATTTTGATGGAAGGTTGGGGAAGTTTGAATCAAGCTCTTTGCCAGGTGTTGCTTTATACCAGAACTGGCAGACGTCAGGCAACAGCAAGCCCATTTCCTATGCAACTCTTTGAACACTAGTGGACTTTGCACTACCCACTACAGCCACTCAGAAAGTTGGAATCATACTTCCAACCTTAGTTCTATTTGCTTTGGGCTTATTCCTTTTTTTTTTTTTTCAATATACCTAAGTTTTCTGATTCCAGCAAGTGTACATAGGTGATGCTGATATTGATTTCTTTTGTGAATGTACATGCTCTCCCATCTTTTCTAGCCTTTAGTCATCTCTGTCTTCTTATTTTATTTCTCCAGATAACAATTTTTTTATTTAAGGGGAAATATTTAATTTTTAATAACCATTATTTAGTCATTTGTGGGTGTGTGACTTCTTTATCCAAATTGCTTGAATGGTGTATCTCAGTTTTTTGGTATTATTTTTTTGGGGGGTTATAAAATTTCTGACAGGAAATAATGTTATTAGCATGTAGCCTCCTCATTAAGTAGTGTAGTTATGTAGTTGAACCCCAAGCTGGGAACCTGGAAGCTCCCTGGCTTTTATTCTGGAAGAACTGCCAGGACTTGGCTGTGCATAATTTCCTCAGGTAGTCAGAGCCAAAGCTATCATCTCCTTGACTTTCGAATGGCTGGTGGTGTGTACCTGCCAACCAGTCAGAATCAGCAGGTGCATCCAGGCTGGGTGCCAGAGACAAGACCCTGAAAACCTACACGCTAGTAGCATCTCTCTATAGGATGGGTATGGAATGCTTGGATATAAAAAGTAGGGAAAAATTAACAATTTTCAGAAAGGATTTCTGAAAAGCTTCATGAAATGATACTTTTATTTTCATTACTAGAAATATCTTATATATATTGAGGATTCCAAAATTTCTATCTTGATTCCAGATCTCTCTTATGAAGTACAGACCTATATATGCAACTCTCTACTTGACAATTCCACCTAAATATTTAAAATTAAATTTCTAATCTTCCTATCCCACCCACAATTTTTTCCATTCATTTTCTTTCCTATCTCAGTTACAGCTGCCCGTCTCTCTCCTTGCTTACTATAAATTCATTGAAGTCATCTTGATGTATTTCTTTCCTTCACACAACATCTAAAATATCACAAAATGTCATTGCCTCTACCTTCAAAATACAGTCCAAATACAACTACTTCTCAACACCTCTTCTTCTACCAGCCTGGTCAAAGCCACTCATTATCGTTTGCCAGAATGATTACAAAAGTCTCCTAATTTAAACCTTCCTCTGCTTCAGAGTATTTTCTATCTAGCAACTAGTTCAAGAGTTTTAAAATTTAAGCTATTGCATAAGCCCTTTGTTCAAAATTCTCCAAAGTCCTCTATCTTACTCAAGGTAAAAGTCTATGTCTCTATAATGTCTTATTTGATGTGGTCTCCTATTATCTTTCCTTCTATTTTTTTTTAAAGATTTATTTTATTGTATTTGACAGACATAGAGAGAGAGAGAGACAGAGAGAGAGACAGAGAGAAGGGGGGAAGGCCCAGAGCAGTCTCCACAGCTGTACGTCATCAGATTTTTCTATATAGTTTCATTCCACACAGGTGGGCAGGGTTATGCAGGGCAGAAACTGGTCTGGGGCCTCCTGCATGGGAGGCATGCCCCCTTAAGCTAGGGGCCAAACTGGGGGCTAGAACCAAACTAGGGGCCTGCACATGGGAAGCACAATCCAGTTCATTATATGGATCCACACAGGCTAGGGCCGGGATTCAATCCTCAATCTTTGGGGCTACAAAGTGAGCACTTAATCCACTGAGCCATCCCAGCTTCCCTATCTTTCCTTCTGACTCACTCCATTTACTCCAGCTATGATGACTTTGTGATTTATCAAACACTCTAGTCATACTTCCTTCCTAAGATCTTTTTTCTAAGTGTTTTCTTTTATGAAATCATATTTACACAGCTATTCAACATTGCTCACTTCTTCATCTCCTTAAAAGTTTTATTAGCTACTGTCTTCACTAGGATGTCCATGGTCACCTTATTTAAAATTATAACCTGTTTTTCATCACTGTTTCTACTCCTCTGCCATCATCTGGTTCTTTTTAAATTTATTCAAAGTAATCTTCACCTTGCAAAACATTATATAATGTATTTATTTATCTGTCTATTTTTTAGTATCTGTGTCTTATCCCTTTCACTCAATGAGGGCTCCATGAAGACAGAAATTTTTGTTTTGTTTGTTGAGGTATCTCAGTTATATATCTATACTTGATACTTATTATTTGCTCAAATATTTGTTGAATAAATATACATACTCTACTAAATACCAAGCCTGATTTGTCCTCAGGATCAACTTACGTTAGAACTATATAGAATAAATTACTGAGGAAGTTTGGAGCCCCAGGTTTAATTAGTCTAAGTTAAAGCCTCATAATGTTGTTCTTATCAGTCCTAGGTTTGCAAAAAGCCATCTTTCTCTGTCAAAAACAGTAAAGTAAATCTTAAAAAAGAAAGAAAAAAAAGAAAGTAAATTGTGTACAGTGGAAAAACCGCATTACTTTCTGAAGGGAAAAGATGTACCACACAAACAATAAACATTAAAAGAATGGATTGGCTACATTTCTATGAGATTAAATAGATTACAAAACTAAAACATAGCAATGTACAATGAGAGAAAAGTTCTAATTTACATGAGTCAATTCTTCAGGAAGACATAATAACCATAAATATGTAGGCAATTAATAACAGAGCTTTAAGATTTATAAAGCAATAATTCCACAATCATAGTTGGAGATTTTACAACTCTTTTCTCATCAATTGAAACACTCTCTACTTATGCTGACCAAAGATATCATTTTAAATGAGACAGAAAACAATGGTACTATTTCATTTCAAATGGTACATATGGTCAACCTAGACTCACTGGGCTAAATTCAAGGTGTCTATATTCAATATTACACTAGAATTCTTATCCAGTGCAATAAGGCAAGAAAAATAAATAAAATGTATAAGATGTAAAAGAAAAAAGTGATAACGTCTTTATTTTCAGACTGATGATTATGTTCATTAAAAACTCTTAGGTATCTATAAGTAGTTTAGGATGAATAAGTGAGTTTATCAAAGTTGAAGATGCAAAAATCAATTATGTTTTTTTAATATTGGCAATGAACAATTCAAAAAATAAAATTAAAAAATTAATTTACAACAGTAACCAAAATAATATACTTAGAAATAAATTAAAGATTTACAAACCTTACAGATTAAAAACTTTAAGATATTCCTAAATAAATTTTTAAAAAGTGTAAATAAAGGAATGGTATATCATATTTTATAATTGCAAGCATCAATATAATTAAGATAGCAAGTCACTCCAAATTAATATGTATATTCAATGCAATTTTCATCAAAAGCACAGCAGCTAGCAGTTTTTGCATAAAATAACAAGCTTATTTAAAAAATTTTGTAGAGACCCAAAGAACCTAGAGTAGGTTAAACAATTTTGAAAAACAAGAAATGATTGGAGGACTTAATAGTACCTGACATAAAGATTTATTCTATAGGGTCAGTAATATTGGAAGAGTGGAACTGAGTAAAGTAGACCTATTGATTAATGGAACTAAATAGGGAAGCCAGAAATAAATGTAAATGGCCAATTGACTTGTAACTTAAGTGTCAATATAATTTAATGGAGGAAAGATACTTGTTTCTACAAAGTTTCTAGAAAAGTTGAGTACCCATATAGAAAAATCAAACAGCAACCCCCAACCTTATACCATACAAAAAATTAACTTAGAATTGTGGACCTAAATATTTAATTCAAAACTCTAAAACTTTCAGAACAAATAATATGAGAAAAAAATTGAGTTAGACTAAGACAAAACCACGAGACACACAAAAAATTAATAAAGCTGACTTTATCAAAGTTAAATACTTTTTCTCTTGGAAAGACATAGTTAAGAAAATAAAGAGGTAAGCCATAAACTTAGAAAAAAATAGTTGCAAAATGTATCTTGGCCTCATATCCAGAATATAAAAAGAGCTCTTCCACTCAGTGATCAAGAAGCAACAAGTAGTAAGTAAGTAAGTAAGTCAGTAAGTAATAAATAAAAATAAATGCAATATGGAGAGAAACTGAACAAAAATTGTAGAAAAGAAGATATATTAATGGCTAATAAGAACGTACAACAATGGCCAATTTCATTAGTCAACAGGAAAATGCAAATAAATGGCACTATCAATCCAGTATAACAGATAAAATTAGAAAGACTGAACATAACCAAATTTTAACTAAGACGTGGAATAATTGTGGAACTTTCATACTTTGTTGGTGATAATGCAAATTGTACACCCATTTCATTAAATATTATGGTGGTATTTTATAAAGCTAAACATATACTTACTTTGTGACCCAGAAACTCTACTCTTAGTTATTTACCCAATAGAAATTAAAAATGAATATCCACACAAAGACTTATATGTGAATGTTCATAGTAGCATTATTCATAATAGTTAAAATTGGAACCCAACTATTTATCAACTTGTAACTGAATAAAGACAATGTAGGATTGTTGATACTACTCAACAATAAAAATACACAATACTAGTGCACAAAATAGATAATTTCCAAAACATGATAAGTGTTAGAAGTCAAACATACAAAAATATAATATATTATTCCATGCACATGAAGTTCTAGAAAAGGCAAAACTACAGGCATAGACACCAGATCATGGTTTCCTGGGGCAATGGATAGCAAATGGGACTGCTTATTAATGAGCAGACATTTTAGATGAAAATATTGTAAGAAAAGAGAAAACAGTTTACATGGTACAAATATTGTTTATCTTGATTGTAGTAGAAGAGAGCTGCTTGTATACAAATACCTAAATTTATCCACTGTATGTTTAAAATGAATGAATTTCATTATGGGTAAGTGATACTTTAATAAAGTTGAAGTTATTAAGGTGCTGTAAAAAATATAATACAATATAATATAAAAAGAGTATGAACCTATAGATTCAAATAAAGAAAATATTTCTAAAATTTATGTTTCCTTTACAACAACAGCATCAAAAAACGTCTCTTGGGAGTCTTTAAAGAGTTTTAAGAGGTTGTTGTGTGGAAAAGACACAAGAAATCACGATGCCTTAAAAGGGTAATGTTGAGAAATAGATATAAAGGAAATTTGGTTACATGTAAAAATCATTCAAGGCAACCCAAAACAAAACAGTAGTAATAATAGACATTGAGGTCTTTGTGGTGCTGAATTTATAGAGTGCAAAATAAATTCAGCAATGCGAATAACAAAGTAAAAAAAAAAATCTGTTCTGTATAAAGGGGCAAAAGTAGCAAGATAAAGGGACTGAAAACATAAAACAGGTTATTGGAGATCCAACCTAAGATTTTAGTTGTTCCAAAGGAATAAACTTGAATGCTATGAAGAGTAATAATTATCAAAGCTAATACAGAAATTGTCTTTGAACTGAAAGAAGGTCTGACTTTATAATTCCAAAGAACTTATTAAATAGTAGAAAAAAAAATTAATGAAAGAGACCAACTACTAGTCAGATCTGTCAAGGTTTTTCATTATAACGAGAAAATAGACACCCATATGGCAAAATGACTCAGTTTCTTAAAGTGAACTATAACCAGACTTATTTTTTCTTTAAAACACTTGTAGTCTCAAATATGTCTTATCTTAAATTAAAAAAAATAATAATTCTATGCTAAGTCATTGTTCCTAATGACAAAAGGAGACATAAGATATTCTCCTTTATCTCAGAAGATAGCCAATTATTATTAAATTGTCCTAAAACAAGCAAGTATTTTAAAAGCATAATCATTTTTTCTGTCTTCAGTTTTAGCATGAAAGACCTAAAAGACAATATGAAAGAAAAACAGCATAGAATATATGATTTGTGTATATGGAATTTTTTTTAAAGTATGATTAGAAATTTGCATTATAAAAAACCAAACTATTGTTAATAAAGATGATTTTTTAATTCTCAATGTAGTTATTGCATAGAAATAATCTAGGTCCACAGCCAGTTATATTTATAGCCAGTGAGTCAGTGTAACCAAATGATCAAAACGGATGAGTGCCATTTGATGTATGTGAGCCTGCTGGCCAAATATCAGCTCATTATATTATTCAGAAAAAATGATTAACTACTAAAAATAGAGGAACAGAATAAATGGGATGTATGCACAAAAGTTCTTGTCATACCGATGAGAATTTGGAAGTTCTTATAATATGTTATTTGTTCTTCAATTGCAAGTTTAATAATGTATTTATAATATTCAGATTATTAGTGATTAAAAATACAATTTCTATCTTCCAAACACCATAGATTAGAAAAAAAAAATCTATAAAACAAAAGATGAAGCATAATAGAAATGATAGAAAAGGTTAGGACGCATACAGCATGAAACAAAATAACAAAAATAAGAATGTACATTCTAGTCGCATCAACAAATTTAAAGGGGTTAATGCTCTCTTACAAAACAAATTCTACGTTTTGGTTAAAGTTATAATCAAGACCTGTTGCTTTGTATACTGTAATATTAAAATATTAAAGGAAAATATGAAGACTTACAAATCAAATTAGCACAGAAAAACCTAAAGAGTCTATTAGATGGGAAAATAGTTTTATATTGATTAAAGTTACAATTTATAATAAAGTATAAGAAGTTTTTAATTTATATGTATCATACATCACACCATAATATAAAGCAAATACAAAGTTAACATAATATACAGGGTCTGTCTGAAAAGTATTCAGTCATATATTATAATATTCTTGTAAAAAATAAAGGCATTTATAGCTGAATGTTTTCCAGACAGCCCTCATATATTCCAATCACAGTGATAGAATTGATCAGTACTCCATCTATGGTCATGTAAATGATGAAAAGTACAGGTTATAAACAGAAAATAACTACACTTCATCTTTCAGAAAGATAACATGACTAAGTTTAAACATATATGAATCAGTTATAAACAATTGACCATATACTAGGCCAAGTAAAAGCTTTAAGACATCTTAAAGGGATAATTTAAAAAATATGAAAGCATACATAAGCAAATAATAAGAAGATAATACTTAAAACCTAAGTATCTTAAATGCTAATTATCTTTTCTTTTTAGAAATCATGAACAATAAAATGATAATTACAAACAGAAATTTTTTGCTAAAACTATGAAAAAAGCTTTATATCCTCAGTATATAAAAATCTTATAACAGAAATAGCTACCAACTATAGAAAAATGGAAACATGACATGAGAAAATATATATGGCCAAGAATGAAGTGGAAAAATTTAAATCTCTTTAATAATTAAAAAAGATAGGCCCTGCGGAAACACCTTCAAGATGGCGGCATGAGAGGAGCTCTTGAAACCTCTCCTGGAAAGACAACAATTTAAACAAATGAAATCCAACCAGAGAATCCCTAAGCAACACACAGCCTCAGCTGAGGAACCCACTCATCACAAGAAAATACTTAAAGTTGGAGAAATGAAGGCAAGTGAGAGAGAAAGAAAGGGATCAACGTGGAAACATGCCATGGAGCGCGACCCAGAGACCCACCCAGTGACCGACCCAGAGGCTGACCCGAGTCCAGCAAAGGAGAGATGAACTGAGGTGGGAGCGTGGGGGCCTGGGTCCAGGTGCAGAACGACTCTGGGTGGGTTGGAGGCCTGGAATGGACAGAGGCGGAGGCGCAGACACCAGAGTGCGGGGTGGACAGAGAAAGCAGGCACAGCTGATGGTGGTGAGTGCAGGGGAAGTGTGGGGGGAGTAGCCGGGGTGTGGTGAGGGCAGCAAGAGCGTGGGGTAGGAGGCCAAAGCGAGGCCCTAGCAGCCGCCAGAGATCAGTGCGGGTGACCAAATTGAAGATCAGGCTGCCGGCACTTGAGTCGGGTGGCTGGAGCTGGGGGCCTGCAGAGTGTGAGGACAGGAACTGGAGCAAGAGGTGGGTGTTTCAGGAGCTGGAGTGCCAACACCAGGAGTGTGTTGGCAGCTGAGGCGCAGAGTGGCCCTCAGTGAGGTGAGGCCCCAAGTGGAGCACTGCGTGGCCTTGGACAGGGAGTCTGGCTGCTTCCCCTTGCTGTCTTCCAGGTCTTGTTCCGCAGGCCTTGCCCATGGCAGGCCTTCAGTGAGCTGCTGCCAGGAAGCTGCCACTACCCTATGATGCAATCAGACCTGTGCCTTTCCCAACAAACTTCGCCCTCACTCTTCCCTCTGAAGCCAGCAGAGGGAAGCCACCATTACCCTGTAATGCAATCAGGCCTGTGCCTTTCCGAACAAGCCCCGCCCCCAACTGTCCCACTGAAGCCAGCAGAGGGATCTAGGTGTGGCAGCTTCTGACAGCAGTAGGATCTCAAAGGTATAGAATACCCTCCCTCGTCCACTGTACCTTCCCAAACAGGAGGCATACAGAGACCAGGGCAACTGAGTCAAAGAGAAGCCCATCTCCTAGAAAGTCTCCCACTGTGAGAAAATGAAATAAATAAGAGGAAATATTGTAAGACACTAACACCAGCTAGGAAGTAAAAGGAAAATACCTTCACATCTACCAAGAGAAAAGTCCTCACGTCCAGGAAACAAAATGCTCCAGCAGCGATGAATACCCCTTTGAACAAAGGAGCTCAGAAAGAAAGAGAAAAATCTCCAGAAAAGGAACTTGAAGATATGGAATTATATGAGCTAAATAACAAAGAATTCAAGGTTGGAATTATGAAAATATTCAAAGAGATCAGAAAAAACTGGCAGAGCACACAGAAGGAGCTAAGTGATCTCAGAAAGAAAATGAAATCTATGAAAAAGATGCAAATAGAAATTCTGGAGATAAACAACACAATAAAAGAAATGAAAAATGAAATAGCTAGCATAGGAAGCAGAGTTAACCAGATGGAAGAAAGAATTAGTGAAATTGAAGACAAAAATTTGGAAATGTCACAGAAGGAAGAAGAGAGAGACCTAAAAGCTAAAAGAAATGAAAGATATCTATAAGAACTATCTGACTCCATTAGAAAAAAATAATATAAGAATAATAGGTATTCCAGAGGGAGCAGAGGACGAGATGGGCACAAAGAATCTATTCTGACAAATAGTAGATGAGAACTTCCCAAACCTATGGCAAGAACTGGAACCCCAAATCCAAGAAGGAAACAAGACCCCTAGCTACTTGAATCTTAACAGAACCTCTCCAAGACACATTATACTGAAGATGTCAAAGGTCAAAGACAAAGAAAGAACCCTCAAGGCAGCCAGAACAAAGAACACCATAACCTATAAAGGAAAGCCCAGGCTCTCATCAGATTTCTCAGCAGAAACTCTACAAGCCAGAAGGGAACGGAACAAAGTATTCAAAGTATTAAAAGAGAAAAATTACCAACCAAGAATCCTATACCCAGCAAAGTTATCCTTTAGATATGAAGGAGGAATAAAGACCTTTGCAGACATACAAAAACTGAAGTAATTCTTCAGCACAAGGCCAGCATTTCAAGAAATACTGAAGGAGGCAATTGGACCTGAAACAAAAAAGTAAATAGGTATAAACTGGAACAACAAAAATATAAAAAGGGGAGGAAGTAAAGACTTAAGTTTCCAAAGAGAATGGAGATAAGAAACATCCTTAAGAAAAGGAACTACTGCATATATGAAACTTTCTTTTATATAAAGTTCATGGTAACCACTGAAAAGAAACTTAGAACTGGGACACATAAAAACAAAAGATGAGAATACGGAAAAAACAATCATAAACACCATCAAACTGAAATAACAGGAAGGAAAAAGCAAAGAAGCAATCAAAGAAAAGAGCTACCAGAAAACAAAAGATAAAATGGCTATAGGAAATCCTCATATATCAATCATCACCCTAAATGTAAATGGACTGAACTCACCAATAAAATGACACAGAGTAACAAACTGGATTAAAGAACAAAAACCAACCTTATGCTGTCAACAAGAGACACACCTCCGCCACAAGGACAAACACAGACTCAAGGTGAAAGGGTGGAAAAAAATACTCCAAGCAAATGGCACCCAGAGAAAAGCAGGTGTAGCCATACTTATATCTGACAAAGCGGACTTCAGTATCAAAAAGATAATAAGAGACAAAAATGTACATCTCATAACGATAAAGGGGACAATACAAGAAGATATTACATTTATTAATATATATGCCCCCAACCAAGAAGCACCAAAATTTACAAAGCAACTACTAACAGATCTAAAAGGAGAAATGACAAAAACACAATTATAGTAGGGGGCTTAAACACCCCATTGACAGCCATGGACAGATCGTCCAAACAGAACATAAATAAAGAAACATCAGTTTTAAATGATACATTATAGCAATTGCAATAATTGACATTTACAGGACACTTCATCCTAAAATGCAGGACTATACATTCTTTTCCGGTGCACATGGAACATTTTCAAGGACAGACCCCATGCTGGGACACAAAGAAACAAATGACAATGAAAACCCAACATTCCAAAATTACTGGGATGCAGCAAAAGCAGTAATAAGAGGGAAATTTATATCACTACAGGCCTTTCTCAAGAAACAAGAGAAATCACAAGTAGACAACCTAATATCGAGTTCCCGCAGAGAACGCACTGAGAACAGGAGTGTGGCCTTCTAGCCCGGGTCCCTCTGGGCCCTCCGGCCTTGGGCCGGCAGGTGAACTGGGGGCCCCAGGGACAGTCCCCGGGCTCTGCCCTGCGGAGACCCAGAGTCCTTCCCGCCACTGGCCACTGGCAGGCCCAGGCCTTGAAGCAAGGGCGAACCTCTCCCTACCCCACCTCGGTTCCGCGACGTGATGGCGGTGGCTACTTGGAGCCCGCATCCCACACCAACAGCCCGGTCTCCTGGCCCAACCCTGCGGGGGTCTGAAAGAAGCACTGCCGAGGACACGGTGCCTTTGAGCGAAAGGCGTAGAGAGGCGAGGAGAATGGCCGCCACTCCAACGCCGCTGAGGGCCATTAGGGGCCTTCGAGGACCCGAGAAGGCGGGTCTACGCGTTGGCAAGCTCGCCCATCCTTAGGCCTTGGAGCCGCGCAGATGCAAGACCTGGGGTAGGTGACTCCTCCGTCCCAATTGGACGAGACCTCGCCTCGCCCGAACAGCGACAAAGGCCGTAATGGGCCCAGAAGGTGAGCGGAACCCCAGTCGATGGGTGGAAAGGTTAGCGGCCCATCGGGCGGTTTGCCTCTTGATTTCGGGAGAGAGAAATGGCAGAGTAACATACCACATTTGGCCAATAGGAAGTGCCCACCACCCTTTGAGAAGATTTACTGGCCGTGTATAGAAGGCCTGTGTATATAATATGAAAAAGCTGCTCTCAACTTCCCCCCCCCCCACACACAATCTTTCAAAAGAAAACTGTACATCTAGGCCTTCTAGATGTAAAGAGGTTGCCAGCGTATGATAAAGTAGAATTAGAAGAATCACACGTCTTGCAAAAGCCCATTTGTTTTTCTAAAAAAATCAAAGAAATGTCTTCTGGAAATGACTTTTTGAAATGGAATTGTTAAGACTAACCTCTAGAATCGACACCAGGAGCGATGCACATTCACAACGTTCATTCAGTGGGTTAGAGGACGTGGAGTAGAAGACCTTGAGGAGGAAGGAAAGAAGGTTCTATGCCAGACTGGTCCTATTTAGAAGACATTTTAATGTTATAACTATTGTTTTGTGTGTATTTTATTCCTCATTACGGTATAATAGTTGAAAATGCTAAGTACTTTTTTGAAATATCT